>SJYO01020080.1:118254897-118361865 GCA_006410555.1 Capra ibex
AATTGTCCTTTACCACCGAGGTTTAGGATAGTCGGGTCTTCGATGAGACTCGGGTGTGGGTCGTGGACCTCCATGGACTTTCACTCAAGGGATCTTCAGGTCGTGTCGGTAGAGGAGAAGTGGCGGGACCCTACGTCGACAGTCTGGTGCACTTTTGGTAAGAGGAGTTCCCATTTTGAAATTACGTGACAAATGTAACTTCGTTTTCTCCAAACGTATTAATTGCCTCGTGTCTTCTAACTCTCTGTCTCGTGTTTCATACAAAATTTCCCTTTCTTTCCCCCACCCTCGACTCGTCCTCCTTCCGTCTGGGAGGGCTGAGGACCCCGTGTTCACTCTTCTTTGGGTAGGTTCACCTCCCGTCCAGGGAGAGGGTAAAGATTTCCTACCAGTGAAATGGTGCCCCAGGGAAAGATTTCCGACGGGGGAGGGAGACAAGACGGTCGTCACCCGGGTCCCGTCAGAGGAAGTTGGCCCGTAATTTAGGACCCTCGTCTGAGTCACAGTCAGACCCTTGGGACTTTCAGGAGGTACCCTTCCGTCCGTCCCGTCCCCCTTCTGGGGGGTGTGTAGAGGAGACTTCTGTGCGTCCCACGGGTTCGGGGGGCTCAGTCCTCCTTAAGGAGACGCACAGTAGTCGGTTCCCGCGGTCCGTGTCCGTCGGACGGTATACCACAGACGTTAAAAAAATCACTATTCACCGCCCGCACAATCGCCTCGGCGCCTCCTCGTGCCTCTCAGCGAACCGATTAGTGAGGGGCAGAGAACGTGGGAGCCCGCCTTAGGATAACGAAATACGTCTACTCGAGTATTGTCAAAGAAGTTAAACCGAAAATATCTTTTTTCGCGGTCGAGGAGTGTGACACAGTTGTCGGTGGGCTCCCGGATGGTGAAATGTTGCGCTCACATAATGATAAATTTCTGTTCGAAAATCGGCTTGTAGTCACGACGGCAGTCTCAAATTAATGGCGGGAGGGGTACCCCGGGTTACTCGGTCGCTGAGGAGGGTTCCCCGAAGACGAACCACTACTAGAAATTGATTCATTCATTTAAGGTTTGCCCGACCCAAATTTCGCGTGCGTAGACTAAAGGACGAGACGAAACTCTGACACCTACTGACCATTACTCCGCACACGTTAAGTCCGAGGACCCCGTTAATTAAAGGGTAGCCTTTGTTTTTTGTTTTTAGATAACCTTGCGTGTATATTATTAGGTCATCGTATATTATATACAAAGTCCGTTATATATATGTAATGTCTACATACATATATACAATGTCTATTATATAGAATTTTATATATAATTTAAACATAGAGGAAAAGACTTAAACTCAAGACTCTTTCTTGAGTTATCATCTTCGTTCGCGGACTTTGGTGAAGGTTGAAATAATTTCGTCAGTAAATTGAGATTGTGGTTTTCTCCCGGAAGAGGAGAATTTTAGGAAAGAGTTACATGACTCAACTTACTTCACCTTAACTTTCCTACACAGGGTCGAAGAAACGAAGGACGTATTACTAGTAATTTGATAATGAACGAGAAAGAAGGTTTGGTGTCACGAAAACTTGACACCACAACCTCTTCTGAGAACTCTCAGGAAACGTGTCGTTGCTATAGTTTGGTCAGTCAGGATTTCCTTTAGATGGTACTTATGAGTAACCTTCCTTACAACGACTTCGACTTCACGGTTATGAAACCGGTAAACTACGTTTCTCGTATACCTTTTCTGAGGATATGATCCTTTCTAACTCCTGTCTTCCTCTTCCCCCTACTCTACCAACCTACCATATTAGCTGAGGCACCTGTACTCAAACTTGTTTGAGACCCTCTATCACTTCCTGTCTCCTCGGACCGAACGACGTTAGGTACCTCAACGTTTCTCAGTCTGTCCTGAGTCTGACTTTTTGTTTTTGTTGTTGTTGGTGGGAATTCATCTGTCCCTAAACCCTACAACTCCTGTCTAACTGTCCAATTGTGATCATGTGTAACTTTAAAATAGGTTTTCATCAGGTCTCTCAATTTTTAGGTCATTTTCGGTAAGTTCCAACTTTACCCCATTTTGTACTTTTGGCGAAAATAACAGAACAAAAAGTTTTTATGTTTTTTTTTTTTTTTCTACTTTCTCCGTAGTCAAAGTAAAAATTGATTTGGTTCACCGTCTTACGAGGATTCCACAACTGACTCGAGGTACGTCCGATTCCATAATTCAAAAGTAAGGTCTTCTAAGGTCTTCGAAGAAACTAGTAGATGAAACTCTAAATTTTTTTTTTTTCCAACACGTCGATACGACTACTTCTCTCGTCTCTTGTCGATGCATCCCATTCACCTCCAGAATTCACTGTCAGAGGGTAGTAAAGACATCGGTTGGACAATCTCCTTTGTGACTAACTTTGGGGGGTGGGACCGGTCCGTGGTATCATCGATAAACAAATTAAATGATGTCCTCCAGGACGATTCCTTGTACCTTCATTGTTCAGTGGTGGTTGACCTTCTTAAGTCCTTTCCAGTTTTCCTCTGAGGTAAGACACATAGGATGGTTTGAGGGTCTTAGGAGGAGCGACCGTAGGTAGAACCGACTCGTTATGTACGTGGTGGTCCTTCCTGGGACCCAGTCTTACTAGCCAGTTTCTGTTGGGTCTTTGATTGGAGTAGAGGTATTTAGGGTACTGACGTTCGGTGTACCGTCTCGTCAAGAGGACCCGAGGGAATGGGAGGACTAGAGACGGAGCCACGAGGAACGGTTTTTTCAGTGAACGAAACAGTCGTGTACACAGAGGAGCCTGTCAAGTAAAGACTCACAATCTGTCCTCGAGTGAGAGTCCGAGACCTTCCCCAGGGAGAAGGATATTAGTCTGGGTAGGAGGTAACGACCCGTTGTAAACTCAAGATGACCGTCTTTCTCCTCTCCTACCCATTCTTAAACGGAGAATGGAGAGACGGTCGGAAGGTCCGTTGGGTTCACCGAGGTTTACAGTCTCAGGTTGTCTCGTCGACCATTTTCTCTTCCCCCAAACGTCCTGGGGTCGGAATCGTAGTGTATAGTCACACCTCTCCCACCTCTACTTTATGGAGTAGTCTCTTTATTTTGTCAAGTCAATGGATGACGATATACTCAAAGGATAACGAGTCCTCCAGTGTCCGACTTTAGTTCCCCAGTCGGTTCGACCAGAGAGTACCCCTCCAAGACGCCTTTTGGTGAGGGTTCGAGTAAGAATAACAACCGGCTTAAGTCAGAGATCTCCAAACCTCCGGAGATAAAAGAACGACCGACAGTTGATCTCTGGGCAGAGTCGAGGATCTCCAGTGGGTATAAAGAACGGTACACCGGGGAGGGGAGTTAAAGAAGAGTACGAAACTGGAGAGTACGTTTAAATTTCCAGTCCGAGTGGGACCATTAGAGGGATGGATTCCAGTCGAATAAACACTGGAGTTAGTGTCAATACTTTAGGGACATCGGTGTCTTACATTGTATTAGTGTCCTCGTCCTAGAATACTGGGAACCTCCAAGGAGGGCGTGACCCACCCTCCTTTAGTATGAGTCTGAGCCCAGAAACTTCCAGGGGAATCTTAATACAGTCAGTGTGGTCACACATCCTCTAGGGAAGACAAAGAAAATTAAACTTTGAGAAATTTCTCACTCTTAAGTGTTCCTTTAAATAGTCCTGAAGGTCCATCCAGGTTCGATTCGAGACCATTTTCCATTTCAATTTAAAAATCTGTTTTACGTGAGTCTGGTTTTGATACTGGTGAACCTTATAAAACTTATTCTTTACTTTAGCACCCCCGTTCCGTCAAGATGTAGGTATAAACGTCGGACGGTTACTAGGGTCCATAAGGGTCCTCCGAGTCACCATTTCTTAGGTGGACGATTGCGTCCTTTACGTCCTCTGCGTCCAAACTAGGGACCCAGTCCTTCTTGGGGACCTCTTCCTTTACCGTTGAGTGAGGTCATAAGAACGGACCTCTTAGGGTACCTGTCTCCTCGGACCGCCCGCTATCAGGTACCCCAGTGCTTCTCAGTCTGGGCTGGCTCTCTGACGCGTACGTGTGTGTGAGACTGAGGTGGTCTCCGGTGTCAGGTACCCCCCTGTACACACTTGTTCCCGACTCGACCGAGGTGGACACAAAAGAGACGTACACTTTCAACGTAACACGTTCTCGCAAAGTGTAGTCGAAACTTTCCTACTAAGAATAAGTCGACAGGACACTCTGACTCTCCGTTTCGACTGTTCTTTACATGGTCTCGATGTGTCGAGGTCATTGGACTACAGTGGGAGAACAGGGACCTCCTTGGAGCTCCGAGGTTTGCACCTTTCTCTTGATTGGTTTATCCTTCGTTTTGAAGGGGTCTCTTTCTGTCTTCTCCCGACGGGACCACCAGGTCACCATTTCTTAGGTGGACGGTTACGTCCCCTGTACCCAAGTTAGGGACGAGACCCTTCTACGGTGCACGGTGTCCCGTTTATTCCAGTACACGGTGTTGATGCCTTAGGTACTCGACGTTGTTCTCTTCGCTGACGTTACTCTTCGGGCACTTGGTGTTGAGTCTCATCAGGGACGAGTGGTATTGATCTCTTTTCGGAAGTCTGTCGTTACTTTTGAGTCGTGTCGGTTTTCATTTATTTATTTATTTAGAAAGTTTTTCTTTATGTCTTCTTAGTGTAAAGTCTGGGTGGGTAACGCCCTCTACTTAGGAGTCTACATGTAATTCCCAACCCTACACACTTTTTTTCACTTTCACAATCAGTGAGTCATCGCAGACTGGGAAACACTGGGGTACCTGAGATCGGGTGGTCCGAGGAGTCAGGTACCTTAAGAGGTTCGTTCTTATGACCTCACTCCTCGGTAAGGGAAGAGGTCCCCTAGAAGGGTTGGGTCCCTGACTTGGGTCCAGAGGACGTAACGTCCGTCTTAGAAATGACAAACTCGACCCCTACACACCCGAAATCGTATCCTGTAAAGAGTTGGGATTGCGTAGACCTTTGAGTGGAAAGACTCTTTCTCTCCAAGTGGTTCATGGGGTACATGTAGTGGGATACTGAGGGGAAGTCGTGTAGGTGGGGAAACGAACTTTAGGAGACAATCTTTATAAAGAAGAAGGTGTTAGATTATAAGGTAGAGTCACTGAGGTGGACACACGGCGACGGTTTCCAAGTAGATGAAAGGTAACCTTGGTCTAGAGTTTTATATAAATTTAGATTATCCCGACTGGTACAAATGACACCCTTTTAAGAAAGTAAGAAAAAATTAGATCTCTTTAGTCGTACATGTATTAGAACTACGTAAAAGTGGAAAACGGATGGAAACACTTGATTAAAGTGATACTAAACACGGTGCAATCAGATCTCTTATGTCACTATACGTCACAAGAATTTTTCAAAAGAGAAGTAGGTTGAATTATTACCCGCAAGAAAGGAAACGAATTCCATGACGTCCCTACTGCCAGTATTTTCTTGTAATTCTAGTAGACCTTTACAAAAGATTAAAAAAAAATTCAGATCCTAATCCTACGTTTAGGTTGGGCCTTTAACTTGGTAGGGATTTAACGTAGTAACAAATAGACTAATGACGAGTTTTGGTAGACGTGAATTAACATTTTGTTGTTTAGAAAATTGTTGGTCGACCCTAATTTCTTGTTTCGGAGAATGTTGCCAGAGATAACCACCTCGAATTTTTATTTTCTTCTTTGTCGTGTGTAGGGTTGTAAAGAAAAAAATTTTGAGGTAGTTCTCAAAAACAACTATATTAGACTCACTACGACAATACTTTCATGATCTCCCGAATAGAAATACTGGAGTCTTTCCCGTATACGTGACAACACGATGACTCTTGAAGGTCCCCTAAGATCTCTGGGTCTGTTATCGTCATAGAATCAGTTTCTACGTAAAGTATACCTTTTCGACTACAACTGTAATATCTTCAGACAACACCGAAGACAATCTAATAACACACTTTCTGTGTAAACTACATGTTCTAAACCCTCGACACACACCACCCCGCAGGAGAAGAAATATTGAACGTTGGATTCTTTTATGTGTAAAACGAATTGAGAGACGTTTGTTTATTTTATCCCCGAAAGGACCACCGAGTTTACTGTCTCTCAGGTGGACGGTGCGTCCACTGGGTCCAAGTTAGGGACCCAACCCTTCTAGAGGACCTCTTCCTTTACCGATGGGTGAGGTCATACGAACGGACCTCTTAAGGTACCTGTCTCCTCGGACCGTACGATGTCGGTCTCCCAGTTTTCTCAACCTGTGCTGACTTACTGATTGTGAGAGTGAAAGTGAAAATATAATAATTTAGTTCACTTTCACTTCAGTGAGTCAGCACAGGGTGAGAAACCCTGGGGTACCTGACATCGGACAGTCCGAGGAGGCAGGTACCCTAAAAGGTCCGTTCTCACGACCTCACCTAACGGTAGAGGAAGAGGTCCCCTAGAAGGGTTGGGTCCTTAGCTTGGACCCAGAGGGCGTAACGTCCGTCTGTGAAATGACGGACTCGGTGGTCCCTTCGGGTAACAATTTGGTTTGGGTATCAATCAAGAAGAGATTAGTTAGAAAGGAGAAGGTTGGTTCAAGACGCCATTCTGTACCTTTGTAGAGAGGAAGCAAGAGTTCTGTGAGCAAAAGTGGGTTCTCATATAACGTTTGTCAACGGTCGTTACAGATAAAGTTAAAAGTTTAGGTCAAGTTGGACATAAAAACAAAAAAGAAGACTTAAGAAAAAATTGTAAGATTCCGTGTCAACATCATGGTGACTCTGTTCTGATAATCTATACTTTACAAGGACTCTCTAGAGAGTCGAGTTAAAGGAGTAAATTGTTAACTGTGTTGACTCTGGGTCGTCCAGTGGACTGAACACACCCGGTGTCGTTCACCGTCTTGATTGGATCCTCCTTTGGTTCTTTTAAGGTTGTAGGGAGTCCTCCCCACGGACAGTAGAACAGTAGACATCTTCACACAAAAAAGTAAGAGTTTGAAACTCACAATCTCACAAAAAACACCACTGTTTAACAATAAAAACTTGCTTAAAAGTTTCAAGATCCTGTATTGACGTTCGATTTGACCAGGTAAAACACCACTTCAGAATAAATCCATCTTCTAGGTGTCCTTTCCCATCGAAAGTAAGAATATTTGTACTCTTTTACCGTACTAAATTACACGGAACCTCAGACAGAGACTGACACCCGTGGAGACGAGGACCAGTCAAGGTACATCCTACTACGGGGATACACTTGGGTCGGGGAGTCCTGGGGAGTCTAGAGAGTAATACACCTGTTAGGACCCCTTTAGTGCGGTCAAAACTGTCAGCAGACCAATTATCATATACCACAGTTTACTTTTTCTATTTATCTTTTCATATTTTTTTTCCAATGAGGTGAGGGTATACCTTTGTGTATGAGCGGAGTTTTACAAGGTGGCTTAGCACCAAAATTTTTAATGTTATAAAGATCGAAATCCACATGAACCTTCTACCGTCTGGTTTGATATACACTTTACATTATACATAAAACCATTGAGAGACATCCTATGACAGTAGAGAGTCGGGGGTATCTACCGAGTATCGAAAACATTGTTAATGGTATAGTATAACTTTGACTAGTGAATTGTGTAACGTAACTTTACACATGAATGAAAAGTCAAGGGAGATAAGTGTGACATAGAATTCCTGTTATAGTTGATAAAAAGGTGCACACACGCGTACACAAATCAACGAGTCAGTGTAGACTGAGAAACGTTAAAAAACCTTTATCTAAAGGTCCGAAGAGACAGTACCCTAAAAAGTTCGTTCTTACGACCTCACCCAACGGCAAAGGAGGAGGTCCCCTAGAAGGACTGGGTGCTTAGTTTGGGTACCGAGGACACAGAGGACGTAACGTCGGACAATTTTCGTCCGAGAAAGTGCCCGACTCGGTAACCCCTCCGGGTATAGATTGTGATCGTATGTAGGATCTTGTTCTTTCGGTAGTTATTTACCAACCATTCACGCCCTTAGTTCGTTAGTTACTCACCCACGAATAGTCCCTTCGTGTTCTTACGACCTCACTCATCGGATACGGAAGAAGTCCCCTAGAAGGACTGGGTCCTTAGTTTGGCCCCAGAGGACGTAACGTCCACCTAGGAAATATTCGACTCGATGACCCCTTCGGGGTATATATCTCTATACTCTATACAATATATTAATGAATATATATATATATATATATATATATATATATATATATATTTTCTGGAACACAGAAACATGTCTACTAAATTCAGCTGGATTTACTGATCATAGACTCCTAGTAATCTGTTTATTTACGGGGAAGGAAGGAGGTAGAGTCTTTGAAAGGTAGTACATAAAGATAGTGAATCTTTTTCTATAATAACGAATTGACAAGGAAATAATCAATAGTGATTTTATTAGATTCAATTAACACAAATAGTTCATGTCTCAGGATGGGTCTTCCAGTCAACCTTCGTACTCCACCTGGGACACAAACGGTCATTTCTTCTCGATCGGATATTTGACTGGGGGGTTCAGTAGACCCAGAGTGGTCCACACAGAGTAAATATCGTTCTGTCTTTGTAACTTTCAAAAGAAGTGTCGAATTCGTCGTTATTTTGTTTATAACCGTCCAAAGAAGAAATGTAAATTAAAATTTCTTTACCAGGAAATGGAGAGAGATTTGACACTCTGTTATCTGCTAAAACTATGATAAAGATGTTTCAAAAGTGAGAAAGTTTTTGGTCGGACCAATAAAATATCCGAAACCTTTTCATTTGGAACTAACAAAAAACCGTCGGACACCTCTTTACAGGAAGTGATCCCTTCGGTCCTATTTCACTTAAATACTCGGGTAAGTATCCAGACTATTCGTCCGTCTTTAGTGAAAATAATACATGTATTTTGTCAGGGACTAATTCCCTGTGGACGTAAGTTAGATACGGTGAGGTTATTTGGAATATTCTTTGGAGTAAATTTCACCTTTTGAAATTTTGTATTTCCATTCTCTACACTAATTCGTTTCGTTTTTTCAGTGTTTATAACCCTCTTATTTAAGACTATCAACTCCTGTTATGTTCACTGTCGTTCACTGATATTCGTCTTATTCTTCGATCCTCTTTACGGAAGTATAAAACTCGTGGAGTGTCCTGGGTCAAAACAGTTAGAGATTCTCGTTTAAGTAGAGAAGAATTCACTTTGTCTTGGAATCATCTAGACCTAAGGTTTTACTATAAATCTTAAACTCCGAGTAGTATTAATATTTGTTTATTGATTTATTCATTGTGGTACGAAACGACCTCTACCGTTTCACTCACAGACCAGTCATAAGAAATGACCCCGTCCAGTCCCCTTCTTTTTACTCCATTTACAATGTCATACAAAGTGAAGAACATTCTTGGTTCTTTTAGATAGTTATCTTTTTCGGTAAAATTTTGTTCTTTAAACATTCTATTTCTTTTTTTTTGAGATATCAGAAATTTACTGTACAGTCTTCTTTTACTTACTCTTCTTTTCTAAATAATTTTACTATTTTTGTCTCTTTTATTTATAACATATAATTGTGTATATAGTTCAGGTCTTTTTACCATGACTACTTATGTAAGCGGCCCTTCCTTATCTCTACGTCTACATCCCTTGTTTGAACACCTGTGTCACCCTCTTTCTCTCCCACCCTACTTGACTCTGTAGTCTTGACTGTAGGTGTGTGATGGTGCACATTTATTAGCGACCACCCTTCGACGACGTGTCGTGTCCCTTGACCCGAGTCACGAGACGCTACCGGACCTCTCCGCCCTACCCCCCTGCTCACCCTCCCTCCGAGTTCCGCCTCCCCTGTGTACATATGAATGTCGACCAAGTGTGTCGTCTTTGGTTGTGTTGTAACGTTTCGGTAAAAGGAGGTCAATTTTCATTTTTTACTGTTGATTAACTTGTATACGTAACGTCTAAAACATTATCTTAAAAATTTCGTCATGTGTGACGACTAGATAGTTTTCTATGGTAAATATGTAGAAAGTCTTTTCTATATTTATATATACACACATGGTTGTATGTAAGGTATCAGTCTCCTTGGACCGTCCGATATCAGGTACCCCTCTTCTGTTACCGTGGGGTGAGGTCATGAGAACGGACTTTTTAGGGTACCTACCTCCTCGGACCATCCGACGTCAGGTACCCCAGCGCTTCTCAGTCTGTACTGACTCACTGAAGTGAAAGTGAAAAGTGAAAGTACGTAACCTCTTCCTTTACCGTTGGATGAGGTCACAAGAACGGACCTCTTAGGGTCCCTGCCCCCTCGGACCACCCGACGACAGAGACCCCAGTGTGTCTCAGCCTGTGCTACTACGTTGAATCGTCATTGTCGTATCAGGTACCCCGCTGTTTCTCAGTCTGCACTGACTCATGTGTGACTGTATGTCCACACACGCACACACACATATTACCAGTTATTCTACGTTAACAAAGACTTTTTTCTTTAGTTATGATTTGTCGTCTTTCCTACTTCCCGTTCCCAGAGTTTTAAAGTTTACCCTTTGAACCAAGGATCAGCAAAAGATTCTAGGAGACGTACACACACACACACGCACGTACGCGTGTACAACCCTCAACTCTAAGAGCCCGAACGTAAAAATCTGAAGTGACCCACTAATAATTGTGAAACTTTTTAGTTGCAAAGTTTCTACAATTTTCAAGTTAGAATTAAAACGACTTTGGACACGTGGGTCGTGAAAGTGAAACTCTTTGTCGTGTACACACGTGCGAGTCAGAGAGTCAGCACAGGTCGAGAAACACTGGGACACCTGACATTGGGTGGTCCGAGGAGACAGATACCCCTAGGAGGTCCTTTCTTATGACCTCACCCAACAGTGCGGGAGAAGGTCCCCTAGAAGGGTTAGTCCTTAGTTTGGACGTAGAGAATCCAGAGGACGTGGACGTCCGTCCAAGAAATGGTGATCGCGGGGGACCCTTCGGGAACTCTGCGTGTGAAGGGATTGCGACGCGTTCCGTCTGGTCTAGTGGAATTCCACTCGCTTCGAGAGGAGGTCCATCGGGGGAGGGGTGGAAGGCGACGAAAGGGATTCTTTATTACACGTCGGACTGGTGATGAATGACCGTTCCATTTAGGACGTCACTACAACCCCTCCCAAACAACATAGGTCTTTATTTATGACCGACAGGAGACTCATCTACACTCGGACTCTACTGTCGATGATTCATTACAGTCGAGCCACCAACTCGACCCCAGACACCTCAAGTTCCGAGTCGAGGACGGGGTCCTCAGGGGTCAAAGGAGACGTCGTAAAGACGTCGTGACTTATTTTTTACTGGACCAAAGACCGACGGGGTGAGCGATTAAAACTCCTAAGGGTGACGGTAGGAAAGAGACCCCCTCAAAAAGGGATACCCTAATATTTGGTCTACAATATCCCCTCGTCGGGAGAGATGACGAGAAAGACAGTTAATTCGATTGAGTTTATAATGAAAGTCTTCACCACAGTAAAAGAGAAAGAAAAATTTAACTTGATGTCAACTAAATGTTATAACACAATTAAAGTCCACACGTCAGTTCATTAAGTCATTATATATGTATACATGTACATAAGAAAAAATCTAAGAAAAGGTATAATGTTCTATAACTCTAACAAGGGACACGATATTTCATTTAGGAACAACAAATAAAATGTATCTTATCTTATATAGACAATTAGGGTTTGAGGATTAAATAGGGGTGGTTCAGGGGAAAACACTGGTACAAAGGATACAGACCGACAAGGAGAAAACGTTTACAAATAAGCATTGTAAAAAACTAAGGTGTGTATTCACTATAGTATATTATAAACAGAAAGATACAGACTGAATCATACTATTAGAGATCCAGGTAGGTAATAAAATAAAAGTATTTCTGTTGTTGACTGTTATACAATGGGAACAGAGAATTCATAAATCAGTTCTTTATTTAAACAGAAGTTGGAGTGTGGTAGTTTTGTTTATATCTATATAACCAAACTTGATTGTCAAAAACCTTTGGGATGACTTTTTAAGAATTAATGATGATAAAGGGGGAAAAAAGAGGACACCGGGTGAACTGTTTAGTCAAGTATCGATTCTCTTATTCTTTTTGTATGTCAACTGGGAACTTGGTACACTGAAATCCTTAGGACTGGTAAACACACTAGGTTTTGAGCTCACAGTAAATATTAACCGGGAGACCTAGACGCACAGGTATAGAAGTCTAAGTTGATTAGTCTCTCTCACATCGGGTTGTCCGAGGAGATAGATACCCTAAGAGGTCCGTTCTTATGACCTCACCCATCGGTAGGGGAAGAGGTCCCCTAGAAGACCTAGGTCCCTAGTTTGGGTCCAGAAGGTGTAACGTCCTTCTAAAAAAATAATAGACTCGGTGGTCCTTTCGGGTCCTGACATCATAAATGATAACCTTTGTAGGTACAAATGTACCTAGGTGTGTTAAGTTTGGACACAACAAATTCCCAGTTTACAAGTTCTTAAGTGGAGTTTAAGAACCAAGAACAAGAAGAGTAAATATATGATACATTTTATATCTACCGTAGCACTCAAGTATGACGTCCAATAGTCATCCTTCACGTGTATTTTCTACTACTTTTGTGGGTGGAACTCCCACGTCTCTGTCATGAGTGATGTTCAAGTGTAACATCAAGACCTCGGACTACCACAGTAAGTGTGTTGTCTGTTTTTAAACGTTCGTATTTTATAGTTACTAGGTCCTGTGTGTTCAGTATGTTTCGAGTAGAATAATGATACAGATAACTTTACTTTGTCGTGCTTCTATCAAGTCGTAAAACTAAGGAATACTTCCAACAGAAACACGAGAGTTTTTAAAGTCAAAAAAAAAGAAAAAATTACGTTGTGAAAACGGTTTAAAAGTAAGTGATAACGGGAATCCTATCATCTTACTCTTATACATTTTTAATTCACCATTTTTAGTGTCCGTCAGGTGTATGTACCGGAGTTGCATTCCTTCCTACAACGTACGTACCTAACAATTACACTCCTTTCTTTTTGGACTTTAACAGTTGAGACTATAACGGTCGACATTTAACTTGACATATTGTCATATTATCAAGTCCTATGTCTATAACTCAATTATTTCACTTTCACTTCAGCGAGTCAGCATAGGTTGAGAAACGCTGGGGCACCTGATATCGGGTCGTCCGAGGAGGTAGGTACCCTAAGAGGTCCGTTCTTATGACCTCACCCAACGGTAAAGGAAGAGGTCTCCTAGAAGGACTGGGTCCCTAGTTTGGGTCCAGAGGGTGTAACGTCCGTCTACGGAATTGGAGACTTGGTGGTGACGGACGGCAACTCAATTATTCTCTGACCCGATTTCGGATCCAACACACGGAGAGTAAAGGGGTACGTAGATTACTGGACTAGATTTCCACTAATAGTGGTCGGTTACTACCGTTCGGTCACCAAGTCTGATTTATACGTTCGTGGGTCGTCGGGGACCCCCGTTACATAGGGTGTACGTTGTCAAGAAAAGTCCCATGCTTTTAGGGATCTTTCATATTGGAAGTTTCATACACAAGTGTACGTATACAACTTATGTACGGTAAGGTAGTAAAAGAGTACCCATCTTTCAAGAATCCTTCTTGTATTCGGTGTAAGAAAAACAAACTCAGAAAGTCGATTGAGACAAATGTGTCACTGTCTAGTGACGAAAGTCTTGAGGGTAACATCTGTTACATATACCAATGGGAAGATGAAAGCAAACCACTTTATTGTGCAGTAAAGTAGATAAAGGAGACTGAAAAGAAGTTTACCAAATGTTGAATTATTTTACACCCTAAACGTGTCCAAAAAGTGTCCCTCTACCAAAAGAAAAGAGAGAGAAAAAGTTTTGAACCAAGTTAGGGTCTAGAGTGTTGCTGAAAGTGCTTTACATTATTACTGTTTTCGTTTACCTGTTTCATCAACAAAGGTAAAAACTTCTACTCTTACGTGCATGTCCATCAATGATTTTAACGAAGTTCTTTATTGCCTTGACCATCGTTTTCATGATTCCCTCGGATCTAACCCATGTCTCCCCCCACGAAACGCATACAAAGTTTTAAAATTACAGATCTCATAAAGTGAAAGATTTGATTCATAAAAAGTCATAAAATTTCACTGAAGTTAGTATTCACGGTTTGAACTTTCGTTAGTTCTATAGGAAACCCCTTCCCTATTTACTTGATACCATGTAGGTTCACCCTACCCTATAATAAATCACTACTTTTCCTTTGATAGTTCAGTACCTTTCTGTGTCTTCCTTGAATTTACGTATAATAATTCATTTTCTTTGGTTAGAATTCTCTGAGATATGACATACTAAAGTTGATATACTGTGAGACCTTTTCCGGTTTAATACCTCTGCCGTTTTTCAGACTACGAACAGTCGAAACTCCCCACTTCCTTCTCTCCTGACTTTACCACCTTTAATATCTTAAAATCCCGTGACTTTGATAAGAATACCATGATATTACCATATTTGTACAATAACATGTTAGAAAGTCTAGACATCTTACATGTTGTGGTTCTCACTTGGGGTCACATTTGATACACGAGACCTACTACCACTACTCGACTACTCCAAGTAACTAACATCACTTACGTAGTGAGACCACCCCTAGAACTACCGTCCTCACACTCACTCACTCATTCACTCACTCACTTTCAACGAGTCATCACAGGCTGACAAACGCTGGGGTACCCGACATCGGGCGGTCCGAGGAGACAGGTACCTTAAAAGGTCCGTTCTTATGACTCCACCTAGTGGTAAGGGAAGAGGTTCCTTTGAAGGGTTGGGTCCCTAGTTTGGACCCATAGGGTGTAACTCCCGCCTAAGAAATGGTAGACTCGGTGGTTCTTTCAGGGTGACTACCACCCTCCCCACTCGTTGACACATTTATATCCTCGTCTCTTGTATACCCTTGAGAGACGTGGAAACAGAGTTGAATATCACTTGGATTTTGACGAGATTTCATATTTATTTTTTTCTGAAAAAACTGAAGAAGTTGGATCGGTAGACAGATAAACTGACTTCAAGGGGTGTACGACCGGAGAGAAATACTCCCAATACAAGATGAAGAAACGTGGTAGAAAAAGACGAGGTCCAGGGGAGTGGTAGCACATGACGGGGGAGGGGACTGTGTCGTGAACGAGTCTCCTTCGACTCACGCCACAAATGGAGAGTAGGACGGAATGGTCAGTGAAGGGATAAATAAAGGGAGTGTAGTAGTAGAGAAGGACTTGACTAAAAAGGTGGTGGAGACTTTTATTGTCGAGTAATCTTTCAGTAGTCTCTAACTCACTCGTTAACTTGTATTAATGTGTTTTAATGTATCTAGACTTTGTGTTGTGATGTGACACACAGACTGACACACTTCGACTTCGGAGACAGAATATGAGTTATGACGACTCCAGTGGAGGTGTCGGACTTTTCCCACTTCCCTTGACTGGGGAGTAACTCTATTTGAGTCTCGGAGTAAGAAATATCGTGTGACGGGATCTTTCTACTGGTACACTGTCGTCACCCTACAGACGTCTGATGTACGTCTTTCAGTTACCTGCCCTCTCTCTACGATACTCTTTCGTACAAGTTTCAGACCGACTACCTCCGTCCCCGACTGTCTGTCATTCCGACCGACTGAAGAGGGGTGCGTTTCGAGGGTGTGTCGTCTTCTTGGGTGACAGTCCCCCTTGATAACGTAGAGGTTTCCATAAGACGGTCCCATAAGAACGTTTGGTCCTGGTGAATCTCCCACTACTTGGTGGACCCAAACGGGTCCTGACAGGTCCAAAAGTGTGACTTTCACTACGTACGGCTAATGAAAAGACAGGGACCCACTGATCCTGTCATTCAGTGACCTCTGGTGCGCTAGAATTGTGTACTATCTCTTCGTTACTTTCTGGCTAGATTTTTGACCGTTTGAAGATGTTTCTAGTTACTGTAATGGAACTAAAACTTTTTCTCATATATTGTATGTGTCGTATTTTAAAGAATCACCTACCTATGGATATTGACTATATCATTGAACGTCAAAAGTCCGTACAAATCTTCGTCTCCATGTTTTCGTCCTTTTGGTTCCGTTTTCCTCAAAGAATTACCTCTTCAACCCTCCATCCTCCTCCTCGACTTCGACACCGAAATTCCGACCCAGTGACGTACTCTCCTCCTGGTCTTGACGGGGGTTCGGAGTCGGAAGGGTAGGGAGTTACACTGTGGAGGAGAGACGGGACGAAAAATTTACAATTGTTACTGGTATTATATACGTAAACCTGTCTGAAAGGTTTGTACCTGTTTCTTTAGTGGTATTTTATAAAAACCGTAAAAAGGGGACGACTTTGGGACACAATCTCCCTTCGTGTGTAATCTTTGTTTCCCGAAATCCCATTTTTGTCTGGTAGAAGTCCTTTTTTTTTTTATATATATATATTTATATATATATATATTTCGTACTGAAAAGGGTTCTCCTTGTCTTTACATTTACTACCATTTAAACAGAGTGGATACAAGAAGTTCCTACGACTCATTCATTCAAACTCCTTTGTCAAGGCTAAAGTGCACCTTTATTCGATCTAACTTCTCGTTTCGACGAAATAAATAAGTCACGTAGAGGGTGATGGGAGAAGGAGGACTGCGAAAAGATAGTCCTAAAGTCCGAAACGAAACAGGATAAAAACCCTAGGAACCCCTATCGTGGCCCACGGAGGGGTGTGGTGTGGGTCGAGGTGGAGGATGTCTTGTCCCGTGAAACTTGGTGAAAGGAGGGAAGACATCCGGGCAGGATTAATGTCCCTGACGACACATCTACTGAACCTCCCCTGGACGGGTAGTCCTCGAACTACCCGTACGTAGTTGTCGGCGACTCACAGACCAACACACGTGAACTGGGAGTCCCGAAGAAACTCCCATCCTGGATCTCGGAAAGACAACCGTCACTTTCCTCCCCACTATACTTTTGGAAGGATCCTGGGTCTCTCTCTTTACCAGGGCGTTCTCCCTTTTCCCCTTTGACGGGTATCGGAGAGACACATACTCTTCGAGTCTTTGTGTGGAGGGGTGAGGTCCAGAAGGAATACTTCCTGGTACGAAACAGGATGCACTGAGTGGAGGAACCGGTGTAGACAAACCCGGACTCGGACCGGACTCCCCTCCCGACACGAGACCTACCGGACACTTATCTTCTGCGTACCTAGTTACTGAAGACTTCTGAGAGTCGTCTGGACCCCGTCCACCTTCGACTTTTCGTCCCCCTACCTCCCGACTTCTTCTTCTACGGGATTATGTCTCCCTTTTCTTCTACCGACCGAAACCGTCCTCCCCCCCGCCCCCCTCTCCCTCTCTCTCTCTCTCTCTCTCTCTCTCTCTCTCTCTCTCCGTATTTTCCAACTCCGTGGTATCCTCTGAACGTCGAGACTTTATACGGTCCTTGACCTGTTCCCCTCTCGGTTGTCACGACGGTACTCGGGGTGTGAAGAACTTCAAAACACGGACTGAAGTTTTACACACTTTGTTGTGACATAGGTATTATCTATGTTCGAATAAGGTGATGTCTTAATCGTACTCTTAAATGAACTGGAATTCCTTTAGTCTCTACATAATTTTTCGTCTCGGTACTGAAACGGTTGTTTTCAGGTAGATCAGTTTCGATACCAAAAAGGTTATCAGTACATACCCACACTCTCCACCTGGTATTTCTTCAGACTTACGACTTCTTAACTACGAAAACTGGACGCCACGACCTCTTCTGAGAACTCTCAGGGAACCTAACGTTCCTCTAGTTTGGTCAGTTAGGATTTCCTTATAAGTAACCTTCCTGACTACGACTTCGACTTCGAGGTTATGAAACCAGTGGACTACCCTTCTTGACTGAGTGACCTTTTGTAGGACTACGACCCTTTTTAACACCCGTCCTCTTCTTCCCCCACCGTCTCATACTCCACCAACCTATCACAGTGGTTGAGTTACCTGTACTCAAACTCGTTTAGTTCCTCTATTACTTCCTGTCCCTTCGGTACCCCAACGTTTCTTGACCTGTGCTGAATCACTGACTTGTCGTTGTTGTTCCTTTAGTCACACGGATGTACCACATGGTATAACTGGACCAAGGAAAGACACGAAGGACTCACCCATGGACCTTCGACCTCCCCTCTCTCCGTCCCCATGTCTCGTGACCCTTCTACAACGAAAGGGACTCGTGTAATGAGGTTCCCCCGCGGAAAAGTTATCATGAACTTCCATTATTACAACGGTTTTGATGTTCATGTCTGTGTCCATGACACAGGTTCCTGACATGAGAGGAGACGGTCGGTTCCGTGTCGAAGAGGAGGGCCGGTGTGTACAAGAGCAGGGGTCCCTACGACCCATAGACACAGACCTACTCGGTACACCGTTCACTCCACACATAGTGGACTCTCAAAGGATCGTAGAACCCGGCAATCTACTCTTCCGTGACTTTGACCTCTTGTCTTGTTTCTCTTCCAAGATGGGAAGACTTCTCTTTTTCTTCACCAGACATCCATGTACTATTTGTGAGAGTCACCAGTCTCGTCCCAGGACCCGGAACCTAGACCGAGGTCTAGTGAGTCCAAAAGTCGGTAAACTACCTGTAGTTAGGGGTTTTTTTGTTACGACTCTACAACCACACAATACCTCTTCAGAATCCCGTGACAACGGTATCTCTATTCAGGGTATACTGAATACCCTGTCCTATTCATTGTCGTCCTATTTATTGCATAGTCTAAACTTAACCCTTAATAAAGGTGTTTCGAGCTAGTGACAGGGATGGAACACTTACTGAAGACTTAATAGGTGTTGGTATACAAACGGTAGTCAGAAAACTTCTACAGAAGTTCTACATATTTTAGTCGTCGGACTAAAGACGTAGCACCTGTCCGAGGACCGAGGTGAAATGTAAAAAACAATGGTAATGTAATTTTCCGTTCTAAGTTACAATTCTCTACCTTTTGTAAGGTAGAGGACGGTCAAGGTGTGTACGAACAGGGGGACTGTGTGTGCGTGGATGTAGGAAAGTACATCTACACATTCGAAATAACAAAAAGTCAGTGATTCAACTAAGGTTGAGAAACGTTGGGACACCAGACGTCGTATGGACCGAGGAGACAGGTCCCCCTAAGAGGTTCGCTCTTATAACCTCGCCCAGTGGTACGGGAGGAGGTCCCCTAGGAGGGTTTGGGCCCTACCTTGGGTTCAGAGAACACAGAGGACGTAACCGTCCACCTAAGAAATTGTGATCGTGGTGGTACATTTGAACTGTGTGGTCGGTTGTCCTCGAAGTACTTTTCTCCGTGTATCTATTTTGATTTTACACTCAAGAGTTCGACTTTCACCTCTGTGACTTCAGGGTTGACTTTGGCTCAAGATAAAGGGGAGACGATTTACCTAGTAAATCGAAAGTAGGGAAAGAGTGAAGGTGTATACAATGATAACAGGATTTAAAGTACCAAGTCCCAAAAGGTTAATCGGACGGCATTCGTACACGAAGTCCTCTGTCGCGTCAACGTAAACCGTGGCAACTGAGACCCTTTGCCGCCGAGTCCTTCTCGGTCAGGACAGACCCTTGCAAAGGACTCTTCCACCGTCCTACGGTGTCGGGTCGTATGCAAAGTGTGAAGTAGTGTGTCTCTTCCCCTCTCTACTCTTCATTGTCCTACCTTAGAATTATTGCATTAGCTCCCTTAGGGTGCATTCGACGAGACGTAATTTTCTGTCGTTATCGACCCGGACACTCGGAGGCGATGTGAACCTTGTCGTCTTCTGAGAGATCCATTCACGACCAAGAGTCCGGACTCAAGCAGTGTCTAACCGAAAGGTGGTTTGACGGGGGGCAGGTTGTGTAAGAAGTGACGAGATCTCACTAAACTTAAATGGTACCTGACCTAAATCGTTTAAATAGAAGTCGACTCAAGGTTTAATAAACGACAAGAGAGAAATCAGGTTCCGGACACGTAGTACACCGTGTCTTACGAAAATTTTGTTTTAGTGACAAACTTTGTAAGTCACTCCAACTACGGTATAAAGAGACCTATTTTTCAGTCGATTTCTCTTTTCTTTTAGTGTAGTGGTGATTGTGTCTGTAGATGAGTAAACAAATAGGTAAGTAAGTAGTTCTTAAGACAGTGAGTTCGAAAGTAGGTAAGTAAATGAGTAATGCAGAAAGTACCCTCATAAGTGAGTAAATAATTGAGTCAGTAGGGAAGTACATAAACAATTAAATGAACAAATGAGTAAGTAAATTCACTATACGTAGTGTCGAGACCTGACAACGACTTCGACTTCGAGGTCATGAAACCGGTGGACTACACTTCTCGGTTGAGTAACCTTTTCAGGGACTACGACCCTTTCTAAAACTTTCGTTTTCCTCTTCTCTTTCGTGTCTCCTACTCTACCAATTTACCGTAGTGTCTGAGTTACCTGTACTTAAACTCGTTTAAGGTCTTCTATCACTTCCTGTCCCTTCGGAACGTACGACGTCAGGTACCTCAGTTTTTCTCAGTCCCCGTCGAATCGTTGACGTGTTGCTATTATAGTGTCACAATGGATCACCCCTTTACTCGTGTCACTACGAGAGGAACGTAGAGATATCCGTAGAGAGAGACAGGAAAATTTACGTAAAGAGAGATTATATTTTAGTGTGATACTTCTTATAAATTTTTGTGACTAGGTTTTACTGTCAACCAAATAGATTTACGATGTAAAGACGGGTGGGAAGACTTTTCGAATGTCTGTAAAAACTACCTTGTTTAAGAATTACCTTGTCTTCAAAGGAGGGGTTTTGTTGGAGACTTTTGTATGAGAGGTAGTACTTCTAACTTGAGTGTTATGAAAAAGGTTAAGTATAATTTTAATTAAAACGTATTAATTACACAGACCCTTTAAGACTTATATGTAAAACAAATTTACTTTACGACAAACATTAAATTATAACAATTAATCTCAGGAATTTTTTAACGTTTATCTTGACGGGATACTGGGTCGTTAGGGTGACGACCCGTATGTGTGACTCCTTTGGTCTTAACTTTCTCTGTGTACATGGGGTTACAAGTAGCGTCGTGACAAATATTATCGGTCCTGTACCTTTGTTGGATCTACAGGTAGTCGTCTACTTACCTATTCTTTCGACACCATGTATATGTGTTACCTTATAATGAGTCGGTAATTTTTCTTATGTAAACTTAGTCAAGACAACTCTACCTACTTTGACCTCGGCTAATATGTCTCACTTCATTCGGTCGTTCTTTTTGTAGTTATGTCATATGATTGTGTATATATACCTTAAATCTTTCTACCGTTACTACTGGGACATACGTTCTGTCGTTTTTTCTGTGTCTACACATATCACCTGAAACCCTGAGTCTCCCTCTCCCTCTCCCACCCTACTAAACCCTCTTACCGTAACTTTGTACATATGATAGTACATTCTTAACTTAGCGGTCAGATACAGACTACGTTCTATGTCGTACGAACCCCGACCACGTACCCCTACTGGGTCTCCCTACAACACCCCTCCCTCCACCCTCCCCCCAAGTACAACCCTAGTGTACATATGGGCACCACCTAAGTCAAGTTACATACAGTTTTGGTTAAATTTTTATTTAATTTTTGTTTGTTTTTTTTTAACACAGAACATTCCAGTTTTTTTTTTTGTTTTGTCTATTGAATTTTTTTTTTTATTCTAACGTTAATGTTATCTTTTGAGTACAAGGAGGGATCTACAACAATAAAGAGATCTTCGAAACGTTTCGACCCTGGGATATAAATGCTCTATTATGACTTTCTACAAGTGAAGACTTCAAGAAACGACTCGTAGAGAAATACCGTGTCTCCCTCCTACCCGAGTCCACACCCAACTACAGGGGTAAGGTTTACTTATTCGTAGAAAGGAAGGCACTCCTCTTTAAGAGAGTTATGTTTATTTTGTCTCCCTCCCGACAATAAGACTTCCCGTGTCCCGATAGCCTTCCCGGTGTAATTCTGTAAGTATCCAGAAAGGAGGTATTTTTAACGAATTTTAATACAAAATACTGATCTTTATATTTCTGTTTACTTTAGACCTGCCCTAACAAAAGTAAAAAAAGAAGACTAAACTTCTCTGTAATTTTGTAGAAGTGCCCGAAAATTTTACTAACACCGGGATCTATGACACGGACAATATGATCCCCCATTTAACCGGGACCGAAACCCCAGTGAGTACGCTCCTAGGACTATAAAGTCGTGGGTAACTGATGTGAGTGAAACGTGTGCCGTCGAGTGAAGAATTACCGGTGCACAAGTAACGATTCTGTATTGATCCTGCGAACAAAGATGAGAAGGATGAGGGTAGTTTAATGCTCTTTTTGTCTCAGACGACACCTCGCTGTTCAGGTGTCTTAAGAGAGGAGTCAACGAGAATTGTGACTTGGTCTCTGAGTGAGTCTGATTCAGAGTTCTTTAGCCTCGGTCAAAGTGGTCAATGGGCAGTACTTGATCCGATATGGTTTGTCCTGGGTGAAATTCCTTACCTAGTTCATCCTATAAAAAACAGAGAATGTTATTGAGAGTGAAATGTAGTGTGAGGTGTTGAGGGGTCGGGATAGAATTAATAGTGAAGTCGTATGAAACATTGACTGAAAAATACAGGCAGTAGAGAGAAGAGTGACCTTGTAATCGAGATGTTCCCGTTCGCAATCATACAAGACTAATGATGACATAGTGATAAGGACCTGTGTAATCCCAGTCCATACTTATAATGAACAACTTAACTGAACTTTTACTAGTCTTTGTGACCATACTTTTTGTAATTTTAAGTCGGAAACCCTATAAAAACCAATGAAAGATTCTCTTAAAAAAAAGAGAAGTTCTGATGTGGAGAACTAGATCATAACAAGGACTTGGGACTAGACCGACGAATACCGAGTTTTTCGACTATGAACTCTCCGTTCACAACCATCTTTCCTTTTCATCGAAATGAGACCTCCGACCGGTGACCCTCTCTTCCACCTGAGTACAGGTTTCGGGTGAAAGGGAGACGGTAGTCACCCGTTCTCGAAAAGTTTCTCACAAAGTCCCCCATATCCGTCTCTCTCCGCCCGATGTACGTCTTTGTCGTGTCAGTAGAGACTGTCAGTAGAACTTTAACCAGTAGTCACCAGACTGGTCGTAGTGGAACTAACAAAAGTCATGTCAATCAAGGTCCCAGCCAAACAAGGGTAAAGAAGTTTCGGTAAAGAACCTTAACACCGTCGAACATAGTACCGGTGGCAGACCGGTAGTACGTCAATTGAAAAAGGCGGACCACCCCCAAAGTCATAGAGATTCTGTCGAGTGTCCGGTACCGAGTCCTTTAATAAACATCGGGAACTCCTCGTTGATTTCCAGGAACTGGACCGAATTACTGACTTGATAATAATAAGACATGACAAGCGTAAAGGAAACAAAGACGTAGAAGAATATAGAGACTAATTGGAATAGGAAACCTATTTCAGAAAGAGGTCTATTTTCCGTTAGTCTCCTGTACCGTCCCTCGCTCCGAAGACAGGACTTACGGGGTGTTCCAGGACGAGACAAAGGTATAAGGACCATCACGACGGATTATAAAAAAAGACAAACCAGTAGAGAAGGTGAAGAGTACATATTTGATAAAAATTGATTTCGTAAGTCGTTACCTATATCTTACATACACATGGTGGACGAAGAAAGGGAAAAGGTCAATAAGAAATACACGGTCTTACAAAATAGATTTAAAATAAGGTTAGTCTGTGAAAGAGTATTTCATTATACTCGTCTCGCTGGTATAATCGTTTCAATGACTCGATTAAAATAATTCCGTGTTTCACAAAATCCTATACTAAGTGTAAAAGAAAAATTTCTAACCGACCAGATGAACTTTTTTTCGGTTACTTAAATCTCAGTGGTAAGGGTTGTAAGACTTACATGTTTGAGAGGGTAAAGGATTTTTACCCCCGAATAGGGTCCAAAATCCCTTATGAAAAAACAGGAGTAACTGGTGAGATGGTGTGTCTAGGAGGTCCGATATAATCTTTCTACGAATACCATTAATATCCACTTCTGTACCTTTTCCTTTTGTCGCTATCGTTAGGATCAAAGAAGGAATGCCTTATATTTGATTAAAGGTGTCCTTCCCTTCCTCTCCCACTCTGTTTGACTCTCTCTTCGTAACTGTATATAATGTGATGGTAAACATTTTGTGTCTCGATCACCCTTCGACGACATATCGTGTCTCTCGAGTAGAGGTCCGAGACACTACTGGATGTCCCCACCCTACCTCCCCATCCTCCACCCTCCGTCCAATTCTCCCCCCTCTACATACATACACTTACGATTCAGTGGAATCAGTCCGGGTCGAGAAACACTGGAGCACCTGACATCGGGTGGTCCGAGGAGACAGGTACCCTAAGAGGTCCTTTCTTATGACCTCACCCAACGGTACGGGAGGAGGTCTCCTGACAGGGATAGGTCCCTAGTTTGGGTACAGAGGACGTAACCGTCCATCCAATAAATGGTGATCATGGTGGACCCTTTGGACTTATATACATGTACAAATCGACTAAGTGAAACAACATGTCGTCTGTGATTGTGTTGTAACATTTCGTTAATCTGTGGTTATTATTTTTTTTATTTTAAATTTTTACTTTTTACGATAAGATAACAAAAAATAATATTTTAATTATATAAACGTAACATTTTTGAAAGCATTTATGTCTTTCCATCACCCCTTTTTTCCTGACACTGGTTTATTGGAATAGAACGGTTTTGTTTTACAGAAGACACTTTTAAAACTACATAGGGGATTTCTGACGACCCCACGTTACTCGTCTTACTAGACTCTCCCCGGGGTCAAGTGAGTCCCGTTGGACCCGTCACCCGGTCGACCTTCGTCGGGGGAAAGACACTCGTATTCACGACGTAAACTCCCTCCGAAGAGTGGGACTGTCTTCCCCGAAGGGCACCCGGACCCTCAGAGGTCCACGACCCCTCGACCCAGAGAGTCTTTTAGGGTCTTCGTCGACTGTGGACTTGGGTCTGACTTATAAATTAGGGGACAAATCATCCCAAGGAGAGTCTGAATATTCTTTCCTTGTAACACTATGTGCCTTTCCAACGAACTTACTGTCTGGACCCGTGACAGCTCCTGTGGGTCGGACGTAAAGACACCCTACTAATTGTCAATCCTTGGGAAAGTAAAAGAGTGAACGTAGATAAAAGAAGGAATTATAAATGAGGAATGATGTATGACATGACGGAACGTCTTATACGGGTTGGGAAACACTGGGGTACCTGACGCCGTGCGGTCCGAAGAGACAGGAAGTGATAGTGGACCTCAAACGACTTTGAGTACAGGTGACTCAGTCACTACGGGAGGTCGGTAGAATAGGAGACAACGGGGGAGGAAGAAGACGGGAGTTAGAACGGGTCGTAGTCCCAGTAAAGGTAATTAGTCGAGAAACGTAGTCCACTGGCTTCATGACCTCGAAGTCGAAGTCGGAGTCCTATACGGGAATGGATGACACTATCGGTCAAAATGCACAGTTGGATCTCGATCCACATCGTGGGTCTGTGAGTCAGTTTGTGGTGACGTCGACAACGACACTTCCAGTAAAATATGTACACTACTTGTGGGTGTTGGTTAACTGAAATTCATTTTCTCTAATGGGGTCTATTACACCCATTCGTGGTAGATCTGTCTACTTTCTTGAATGTCGACTTTTCTCGCAAGGGACTTTTACTTTAGGACGGGACGGGGTCTCGTAGGTGGGACAGGACCACCGAACAGAATACCTAAAGTCAGAGTGGTGTTGACGTATTAGCACACTCGATTAGGGAACTTTAGGTAGAGACAGTAGATAGGTAGATAGAGACTGACCAAGACAAAGAGATCACCTGGGAGTGACTATTAAGTGGAACTTGGTCTCGATATATTAAAGTAAAGGTTTGAATTCATACTCTTTAATAGATAAATCCATTCCAAATATCTTAACCCCCTAAAAAGAAGGTTATAAATAAACGAAGAAGAAAAGAAAACAAAAAGAATAACTTCATATCAACTAAATGTTATAACACAATCAAAGTCCTCATCTCGTTTCTCTCAGTTTACATATATGCACACACACACACACATATATATATATATAGAAAAAGTCTAATAAAAGGGAATATCTAATGATGTTTTATAGTTTATGTCAAGTTAATATATCGAGACTACGATATGTCATCCATGAACGACCAAAAGATAAACTGACCCTACGGCAGATACCCCAACGTGTTTCAGTCTGTGCTGACTTCGCTGAATCGTCGTCGTCGTCGTCGTCACACATATACAATTAGGGTCTGGAGATTAAATAGGGAGGGGGTGAAAGGGGAAACCATTGGTATTCAAACAAAAGACGTAGACACCCAGTTAATTTTTACACCTTGTGGAGTGTTTGAACACGCAGTAGGAACACGTCCTCGACACGTTTATCAGAGACATAACAAGGTTAAAATCATATACACGACGGTTTCGTTCGTCCAAAGAAACAAAAAATACGGAGGAAAAAGGGGGGTTTAACGTAAATTCTATAGTTATATCCTTCTACAGTATTTACATTTATATTATGATTATTATATCTTATAAATAAATAATTATACATTAATTATTTTTGTTTTTCCCTTTAAATACCATCCTTTAATTCTTCTGTTCTTATATAAATCGTTATATCATTTACGACTTTCGACCCTCTTCTTGTCCTCCTGACTCTACTTAGGGATGTTTTAGGGACCTGTAAGTGGTTCATGTTTCCGACTCTCCCGGTATGGGATTCCGTCTTTCTCTACGGGATCCACGTATTTCGATGCTTACCCAGATCTCTCGTTTCTCTTACGTGGTCTTTGAGTTTTACGACCGTCCGTCCGACGTTTCGTCTTTGTCGTAACGGTACCAAACCTTTCGAACATCGACCGGAACACTACGTGTTTCTCTAGATTTCTCAGACTGACCACGAGTCTGGGGTTCGGAAGACTTCCGTTTCCGGGTTGGGGTGGAGGTGTTACACGTTTTAAGTCACCACTTGACTCAGATTGAATTTTAAGATTGAAGTGTTGTCTCAGGTCCCTGTCGAGTCGATGGGTAATCTAATTGAGTCAGAGTTTGGTAGTTTAAGTACCCCGTACAGGGAGAGTCCTCCACCTGTACGGAATAGGGTAGTGTTACAAGTCACATTTTTGTTTGTTTGTTTGTTTGTTTGTTGTTGTTTTTTTTTTGGTGTTCTATGTGTTTCTTCACTCTTTTCTCCTGATGTAAATTTTCTCCTTTATCAAGTATCTTTGTTTATACCGTTACTGAGTCTACAATCTTAATAGTGAGTCCCTAAGGTTTCTTAAATACTACTTTCTAGATCTCCTTCTACACCTACTGTTTATATTCGTCTATTTCTGAAAGGTGTATTCACCTTTGTCATTTTTTTCTTTTACTTTACCTTGATAGTACTGTCTTAATACACTACAGTCTCCCCTTTTACGTCAACTACTCGAATAATCGTCTGACCTGTCTCTTTTCTTAGTCTCTTTAGTTTCCGTTCAGTTATCTGTGATATAACTATTATCTTATCGTTTATTTTTTCACTTTTTTATTTTGTTTTATGGGTTCTGTATATTATATACTAGTTTTGTATATTTATTAACTTTAGGGGTTTCCCCTCTTCTTTCTATATCCTATTTTTAATAAAATTCTGTGTTCAATGATTTAAACTTTAACTACTTTATACAGTTATATCTATAGGTTCTTCGAGTCGTTTGCTGTACTATTCGGAAATTTTTCATTAAATTTTCAGTGTGTATGTCGTAGTCTCCGTTTGACGACTTTTGGTTTTGACCTTTCTTTTGGAATTTATCGGTTTTTATTTGTTTTGTTGTTGTTTTTTTTGAGTCGGTCCAGTATACATTCCTTTCGTACTTTTCTCACTTCTGACTTAAGGAGTCACACTTTAATTCAAAAGTTTTTATGTTAATTTTTTCGACAAATATATTTTAAAATATAGAATGGTTTCAAATGTAGTTTTTACCTTCGATCTAATTCTGTTAAAGTCAGTTTCCTTTGAAATCTAAAACATCGGTCTTTTAGACATCATATTCTTTACGAAGTAAACGATAATAAAAGAGGGTAAGGCTTCCGACAGAAACTGGAACGAATATCAGAGGAAACAACACGTCTTCGAAAATTGAAATTAATCCAGGGTAAACAAATAAAAACGAAAATAAAGGTCATAAGACCCTCCACCCAATATCTCCTAGGACGACACTAAATACAGTATCTCACAAAACGGATACGAGAGGAGATCCTCAAAATATCAAAGACCGGAATACAAATCTAGAAATTAGGTAAACTCAAATAAAAAGACATACCACAATCTTTCACTAGATCAAAGTAAGAAAATGTTCACCAAACGGTCAAAAGGTTCGTGGTGAATAATTTCTCTAACAGAAATTAGGTAACATATAAGAACGGAGGAAACAACTTCTATTCCACAGGTATCCACACACCTAAATAAAGACCCGAAGGATAAAACAAGGTAACTAGATATAAAGACAGAACTATTGACACCGAAACATCATCTCGGACTTCAGTCCGTCCAACTAAGGAGGTCAAGGTAAGAAGAAACAGTTCTAACGAAACCGATGAGCTCCAAAAAACATAAAGGTATGTTTGATACTTTAATAAATAAGATCGAGACACTTTTTATGGTGACCATCGAACTATCCCTAACATGACTTAGATATCTAACGAAACCCATCATATGAGTAAAAGTGATATAACTAAGAAGACTAGGTACTTGTACCATATAAAAAGGTAGATAATCACAGGAGAAACTAAAGAAAGTGGTCACAAAATATCAAAAGATTTATATCCAGAAATCAAAGAAATCCATCTATATAAAGATTCATAAAAAAAGAAAAACAACGTTACCACTTACCTTAACAAGGGAATTAAGGAAAAAGATGAAAGAGTAATAATCACATATCCTTACGTTCCCTAAAGACACACAACTGAAATATAGGACGTTGAAATGATATAAGTAACTAATCGAGATCATTAAAAGACCACCTCAGAAATCCCAAACCAAACCCTCTTTTATTATCGTTTATTTCGTTGACTGTTTGTTGATTAGAGTTTTTATATGTTCGTTGAGGGCGTCGAGTTAAGGTCTTTTTATTTACTGGGCTAGTTTTTTACCCGGTTTCTTGATTTATCTGTAAAGAGGTTTCTTCTGTATGTCTACCGATTGTTTGTGTACTTTTCTACGAGTTGTAGTGAGTAATAGTCTCTTTACGTTTAATTTTGGTGTTACTCCATGATAAAGTGCGGTCAGTCTTACCGACACTAGGTTTTCGGATGTTCGTTATTTACGACCTCTTCCACACCTCTGTTCCCTTGGGAGAATATAACAACCACCCTTACGTTTGATCATGTCGGTCATACCTCTTGTTACACCTCTAAGGAATTTTTTGACTTTTATCTTGATGAAATACTGGGTCGTCAGGGTGAAGACCCGTAAGTGTGGCTCCTTTGGTCTTAACTTTCTCTGTGCACATGGGGTTACAAGTAGTGTCGTGACAAATATTATCGGTCCTGTACCTTCGTTGGATCGACAGGTAGTCGTCTACTTACCTATTCTTTCAACACCATGTATATGTGTTACCTCATAATGAGTCGGTAATTTTTCTTATGTAAACTTAGTCAAGATTACTCCACCTACTTTGACCTAATATGTCTCACTTCATTGGGTCTTTCTTTTTGTGGTTATGTCATATGATTACGTATATATGCCTTAAATCTTTCTACCATTGTTATTGGGACATACACTCTGTCGTTTTCTCTGTATCTACATATCTTGTCAGAAAACCTGAGACACGTTCTCCCTCTCCCACCCTACTAAACGTTCTTACCGTAACTTTGTACATATTATAGTATATTCTTTACTTAGCGGTCAGATCCAAGCTACGTCCTATGTCCTACGAACCCCAACCACGTGACCTTACTGGGTCTCCCTACCATACCCCTCCCTCCCCCCTCCCGCCAAGTCCTGACCCTTGTGCACATGTGGGTGCCACCTAAGTACAACTACATACCGTTTGCGTTATGTTATAACATTTCATTAATCGGAGGTTAATTTTATTTATTTAAATTTAAATTTTTTATTTATTTTATTTTGAATTTTATCTTTTTTTTTCTTTACGATTTTCTTGAAGAAGTCCCTTGTTATATGTTAAAGTCTTTTTTCAAGTTCAGACGTCTTCCTTTTTTTTGGTATCTTTCACTTTATATACCCATTTTTATTCTCTAAATAAATAAAAATTATACACGTATAAAAACACATGTCTGTGTATAGATACGAACACATTATATATATATTGTTTATGTCTAAATCCGGAGTAAGTAAGTTTCGTCTCCTTATTTCTCGTGTCCTCACCCTCGTCTTATTCATCTTAATATATATATTAGTGCCGTAGGGATGTAGAACGTTTCTCAAACTACCGTATTAACCTTTAACTTGACACCGTTCAATTTCTATGTATAACATTAAAGATCACTGTGAGTTATGTTTTTACATATGAATTTCTCAATTATCTTTAATTTATTAATGAACCAGTGGATTTTATTCCGTCCGATAATTTTTCTCTTTGTATATAGTTCTACTTTCTAGATTTATGTTCGATACAACTACTACTGTAATTTATACTTATCTGATTTATGGTGAATTTCTTGTCTATTTATTCCCGAAGGGACCACCGAGTCTGTCATTTCTTAGTCGGACGTTACTTCCTCTGTACCCAAGTTGGGGATTCAGTCCTTCTAGGGGACTCTACCCTTACCGATGGGTGAGATCATAAGAACGGATCTCTTAAGATACCATGTACAAAACTTGGGCACAGGGAACGCAAACAACCTCTTCTGAGAACCCTCAGGGAATGTGACGTTCCTCTAGTCTGGTCAGTTAGGATTTCCTTTAGTCAGGACTTATAAGTAACCTTCCTGATTACGACTTCGACTTCGAGGTTATGAAACCGGTGTACTATCCTTCTTGACTGAGTAACCTTTTCTAGGACTACGGCCTTTTCCAACTTCCGTCTTCCTCTTCATCTACTGTCTCCTGTTCTACCAACCTGCTGTAATGGTTGGACTACCTGGACTCGAACTCGTTCGAGATCCTCAACCGCTACCTGTCTCTTCGAACCGCACGACGTCGGGTACCCCACTGTTTTTCAGCCTGTGCTGACTCTCTGACTTGACTTAGGGACGTAAACGTCCACCCAAGAATTCGTGACCCGAGGGTCCCTTCAAGAGGAAGTCCGAACTAGAGAAGTCTATAACGGAGAGGTTGAGAGAAGAAGGTCTTAAGGCTAAATTTTACGGGAAAAAAAAAGAAGAGAGATAAAGAAAATTGAAGAGACAAGAGAGATGTTGAACCTCGAGGGAGTAGTGGGACTAGTGGCATAAAAGAGAGAACATGGCTTATTCTCAGGGTCTTAGGAGATTTTTGACTCTTGTCTCTTAGGAGATTCTGACTGGGGTTTGTTTGTTGTTTGTTTGTTTGGAGTCTGATCTGTGTCTTCTTTCTCCTTCTCACTTCTTTTTCAACTCTACTACTTAGTGGGTTTTACATTGTGTCTCTTCATCATGTTTGACATTGAAGGTGTGGTTATCTTCTTTACCTTTGCCGTGATCGTTAGTTTGTGTGTCGTCCTTTCGAGCTATCCCGTCTTCTACTTAGTTGTTGTGACTATTTACCTTTTAGGGTTTATACGGTCTTTAAGTTCCTTTATATTTACACGAATTTACTGGATGATTTTTATTTGTTACCACATAAAAATTTTTTACAGAACACCTTACATCGATGTCACGAGTAAGCTCTCTTCAAATACGAACTTTACGTAAAGGAAAATTTTCTCTCTTCCTAACCTTTGTTCAGTCGGTTTTTAGTTAAGGTATTTGATCTTCTTACTTCATTTGAATTTCTTTAACCTTTCTTCTGTACTTTATGTTTTGTTTTTTAATTTTACTTTGCCTTCAATATAATGATTTTTCTGGTTAGGATATCCGTTTTTTTTTAGAGTTGTTCATGTTTATTATTTGTCCTTACTCCTTCTTCTGTTCTGATACCGATTTGACTCAAGAAAAAAATAACTATCAGAAAAATAAAAATTAAGACTACCAGACACTTTATAAAATAATGTAAGACGGACGCACACACATAATTCAACGAAGTCAGTACAGACTGAGAAACACTGGGATACCTGACATTGGATGGTCCGAGGAGCAGGCACCCTAAGAGGTCCCTTCTTATTACCTTACCCAAGGATACGGGAAGAGGTCCCCTAGAAGGGTTGGGTCCCTAGTTTGAGCTCAGAAGACGTAACCATCCGTCCAAGAAATGGTGATCGTGGTAGACCCTTCGGGGTATAACGTAAGATATCACCAAATTTAATGTCACAAAGATTATAATTATTATGACTCATGTACGAGAACAGGGACTACAGGGACTTGTATAGAGAAGATGTCACAAATGAGTCTTAAAACCATAAAAGAAACTACATGAAAAAATTGTTGAGATAAAAAAATCAAAAGTAAATTAAAAATTTTAACATGACGTCATATCAACTAAATGTTACAACACAAATTAAAGACGACATATCGTTTCACTGATTCGATATGTCTTTGTGAGAAAAAGTATAAGAAGAGGTAATACGAAATAGTGTCCTATAACTTATATCAAGGAACACTGGAGTAACGAATAGGTAGGATATATATTATCAAACGTAGACGATTAGGGTTTCAAGATCAGGCAAATTTAGTGTTCTCTTAGGAAATTTACTTCTTCCGTTGTGAAACCAGAAGAGAATTTCGAGTTCCACCCGGGACGTCGGATGACCCCACTCCTGTTTTTCAGATCACAAGGAGTTGTGGGTCTCCCGTGAAAGACGATCTATGCCCGTGACGATGACGAGTTTCGGTTGATCCAATACCCTGAAGCACAGTTCGAGACTCGGTCTTCGCGGATGTATCGTCGACAAATATAGAAAGGAGAAAGTCGTCCCTCCGACAGTAGGGACATAATGTCCACGCCTTTGTCTACGAGCTCCTGGAGTTTATCGTGTCAGTGCTAACGGGTGGATTAATCACCCCTTTGACACAGAGTTTGAGTCCATAGTCAAGTTTTGAATAGGATTTTAACGTCGATGAAAGCACCAAAGGGGGTGCACACACACGCCCCGTCGACCTTACTCCTCTCTCTGTACTTCTTCACCTTCTAGTGGTAAATTCGAAGGGAAGTGAGAAAGGTTTTCCACTTAAAGATCGAAACAGGTGGACCGTACCCTATAAAAGGACGATAATTTACCCGGGGGAATCGTGACCTCGTAAGTCCAAAGTGTGTATCTAAAGTGGAACTTTGTATACCTTTCTATAAGTTTAACCATTAAGTATCGATTATGATTTAATCAAAGTAAGAGACAATTTCGAATTGTTACTGGAAAAAGTATAATCATTTTACATAAAGAACATTAAAAAGGAAATTTTTATATTTGATCATTGAGTTCATATATAAAGTGAAAGTTTCAGTGTAAATAAACTAAACGAAGAATAAAAATTAAGGGACTAGGGTATACGAACGTACTAATTGTTTATGATGACTTTACACAAACCTAGTGTTCCATTAATGAAATCTATTTACAGTAAGACACCGAATCCTAATACCAGTATTAAGGACAAAAATTACCATGGACAAATTCGGGAGGAACCTAACCGAACTATCAGAACCCCTAATATACATTATTTTTGAGTGTTTCATTGAGTAAGTTTTCGGTCACGGCTACACATATAGGGATACCGACTCAAGTATAGATTTAGTTTTAGAAATATAGTTTATAGTCACTTTTCTCTACTTGGTCGTACGTTTTAACTCAAATTTATTACTCTTGCAATAAGTTTTTCGTCTGTAGTTTTACGTGAATTTAGTTTACACAAGTGTACTGAAAGTCGAATATCCATAAAAAATCTCGGTTTTATATCTTGTGTGTTTCATATTTTCTGTGTTTCTTTGTATGAGAGAGACAACGTACGTGTGAAGTCTAAGTCTTTGGTTCGATTATAAAGGTCGTTCTTCCTCGTTCTTGCTTTGTGACGATCCAATATACAGTATTTGTATGGACATCATGTGTATATTGGAGTCATTGTTATGGGTCTGTCATAATTTTACGTGGTGACTCGTGTCCTCTCTCTCGTTACACCTTTTGTCTATACCTTGTGTATTACTTATAAAGTCTCTAAAGGTCAGTAACCCTAAGACGTGTGTAGAGGACATGGATTTCTATTCTAGGCGTCTTTTACTTTGAGACCAATCTATTGTACTCCGGAATAAGTAATTGTGAATGATCTTCAACTCTACCAAAAACTCGGAACGGACGGACTTTCGTTTTACAGCCGTAAATTTTGCTTCATGAGATCTAAACCTTTTTGTGTGTTCTCTCGTCTCGGAACCCACTCTGTCTCATTATCCATATAGTCTCACTAACAGGAATTCATTTGAATCTCCACTGTAATTATATCTACCATATGACTAGAGACTTGTCACCTCGTCTGATAATTTAAGTACTTATCTTCCCTCTTAAATTTAAATGATGTTTTAAAATCTTCCGTTATCTTTTTCTTTTCTGGTTCCTGTTGACTGACATCCACTTGATAACGTCTTTCAGGTGAATTCTTAAGTCCTTTCATCTTCTACCTTAGTATTTTCCTACGGACACTTTGGTCATGACATAAAAGGTTCCCTGGACAAAATATTTACCTTTCACTACCGTACATTACCCAGGTCAGTCACTTTATTTTCCGATAAATCCCGTTCATGTATGACACGGGACGTGTCAGGAGTGACCAAAGATCCAACTCTTGTCTAATATGATTGTTAAGGTCTCACCCAAACTAAAGGTAACTAAAGGACAAACCGTTAAACTGAGGGTAAACACCGTATAGTTGAAAACCTTGATTTCCGGTGTTTACTTGGGAGTCTGTCCTTTTAAGAAGACCCGTCCCGGTCACCTCCTTCATCCGTGAAGAGTAGGAGGAAAGGAGGACTGTGTACTGTGGATCGAGTCGTCAGGGGCCACCAGTCGAGGGTTGTAGTGACGTTGCGACTCCTGGGACTCTGGTCGGTCTCCTTGTCCGTCGTCGTTTGTCTTTTCTCGTTTCTCCGTCGCTTATGGACATAAAAAAATTAAAAATTTTTGAAGAGGGTTGGTATAACGACAAACATTGAATGATAAGGGTGGTGGTGAGAGTATGTCCACAAAGTTTTTTACCGTAAAGTATCTAACCAATCTTTTGTATAAAAAGTCATAATCCCAAAACCTAAGAATTGAATGGAAGACCGATATGTTAGTAGTTTTGTTTTATGTCAGTGTCGGTATGTTTTTACACATCGACTTCTTGTAATGTCATATGTCAGAGTGTCACAGAGAAAAAAATTAACCCCATATATACGAAATTTTACGACACAATCAAAGACGACATGTCGTCACTTTGTCGATGTACACATGTATATAGGGGAGAAAAAACCTAAAGGAAGGGTAAATCCAGTGGTTTTCGTGACTCATTTCAAGGGACACGAGATGTCATCTAAGAGTCAATAGAGAAAATATGTATCATAGTTATGACATCTATATAATTAGGGTTAGAGGGTTAAATAGGGTGGAGAGGGAAGAAGAGAATCACAAATATACAAATAAAAGGTACAGACACAAAGGTAAAGGCTAAACGTTTATCAAAGTGGACATGGAAGAAAGTTCGGAGGGGTATATGTACAATTATCTGTTATAAACAGAGAAAGACTGAATGAAGTGAGACATAATGTCTCCCGTTTACTGTACTAAAGTAAGGAAAGTTACCGATTCAGTCATAGTGTAGGACACAAAAGTTTTTACACTTGAAAGAAAACTAGTCGGGTGACCGAGATTCCTTTAAGGAACTCAGAAAGGATTTAAAAATTCCTTTGGTTGTATGATTGACCTATTAGAGTCTTCTTGACACGAGTACACGGACACATTACTCAGGAGTATATCCCCCTTCCGTCCTATAGCTCATAGGAGACACACAGTGGAACAAAATGTCTACTACTTCGGTTTAAGATCTTTACAACCGACTGCACCGGGAACAGAAGAATGAGCCACACTACGACACATTGGGTACTTGGACCAGTACCAGGTAGCCGTGTTTTCAGAAGAAGTTTGTCTTTGTTTAGTAAGGTAAACACTTTCTTATAGTAGTTGAATTTTTTCTTCTTTTTAGGGGTTACAAGAGTAGTGGAGTATCAAGGTGGAGATAAAGTAAGAGTTTCCACGGGTAGTCAAGTCAAGTCAGCGACTCAGCACAGACTGAGAAACGCTGGGATACTTAGCGTCGTGCGGTCGGGAGGGACAGGTAGTGGTCGAGGGTCTCCAGTCAGTCTGAGTGCAGGTAGCTCAGGCACTACGGTAGGTCGGTAGAGTAGGAGACAGTAGGGGAAGAGGAGGACGGGGGTCAGCGAGGGTCGTAGTCTCAGAAAAGGTTACTCAGTTAAGAAACGTGCTCCACCGGCTTCATGACCTCAAAGTCGAAATCGTAGTCAGGAAGGTTTCTTTAGGATCCCGACTAGAGGAAGTCTTACCTGACCAACCTAGAGGAACGTCAGGTTCCCTGAGAATTCTCAGAAGAAGTTGTGGTGTCAAGTTTTCGTAGTTAAAAAGTCGCGAGTCGGAAGAAGTGTCAGGTTGACAGTGTAGGTATGTACTGGTGACCCTTTTGGTGTCTGGGTGTATTATACCACTGTTCCCTGACAGATATCACGTCGTTGCAAACCCCGGGTGTAGTTGTTTCAGTAGTGTAAACACGTGAGTACAAGTTTGACTCACGAGTCGTAAAGTCTCAAAATGGTAATTCATAGTGAGACTTAAACCGTTCTTTTCTTATCGTTTTCTAGTTTCCCCCATGTAAATCACTAGTTTCTCAAAGACACAAAACTTTCCGTTCTAATTAGGTACAATTCTTACCCCGTTTTAACGACCACACCTACCTTAATGCGGAGTTCTTTTGACTTTCCTTTTCGTTAAGACATAGTCAGTCTCTTTCTGGATATTGAACTAGGGGTACCGGATACTCACAGTACAACTTTAGACATTCTGTTCCTCGGGTCCTTTAGACTAGTATAAGGGTACTTGGGAGGACAACCAAGAAAAGGACCTATACTGCACTCCCAAATCAAATTCTGTCTCGTCCTACCGCTGTAGTCGTCGGAGTTGAGTTTCTTGATGTACACTCAATCTCCAGTGACCAGTCCGGACACTTTATTTGTTTAATGTTTATAAACGTTTAGACGGACGTCCAGTCTACCTTCTGTCAAACCTAAAACGAAGTCTGTACTTTGACCTCACATTTTACTGTTCCGGACTTTAGTTGAGGGTAGTGTCTTCACGACCCTCTACGAACCCTTTTCGTACCTTGACTCATTAATTGTTCTTAACGACCTATATTCCTTTTTCGTTTCCCACGGTACCACTACACTCCTTGGACCCGTCAAACATTTCGTAAAGATGTAGGTAGTCGTATTGATCGAGAGTGAGGTATGGATAGTGAGTTTCTTCTCTTTCCCCGAGACGTCTCGGTCGAGTTGTCCGGCGTAGTGATCTGATACGTGTGTAGTAGTCTTTGGGACCTCTTACAAAAGTGTCCATTGGTAGAGACCCCAGGACACCAGGTTCGCTATGAGATCTCCACCCTTGACACTTAGACTTACCAGTTTTAGGTAAAACTACTGAGACTACTAAGTATCCAAATTCTTCTGTTTTTCCTTGTCTCTTTACCCTTCATGGCCTTGGGTAATCTAGTTACTCCTTTAAGATAATGTAAATTTCTTTTTACGAGTGGTTCTGGATACAAGTTTTTTAATACTCATTATTATACAAAGAAAAAGTCATACAGTAATGTCACCGTTCCCTGTACCTACTACAGTCTCTCCCAAACAAAAAGGAACAGATTATCATTTTCACAACGTCCCTCCTTCGGTTAAGACTGAGGTACAACCGTGACAAAGAAACTACACGAAAAGTAACGAAATCAATAATATTAGTATACTTACCGGACGGAGTCTCTTAAGACGGGGAGACGGACTGACAATTCGATTTCGACGGAAACAAGTCTCGGGACATCGGACACCTACAGTCCTTCCTTCTTTAATTATGTAGGGGACGGACTCCAAACGCTAAGACCCTCTACAAACGTTCTCATTGTTGGAAAAGTGAAACGAAGGAGTGGAGGGGGGTAGAGACTAGATATTTTGGAGGACCGTAGGTCTGGGACTATTCTACCAATAAAACTCCCCGATCGGACAGAAGAGTCAGAGGACTGAGGAGTTTATTTCAGAGAAGGAAAGGAGTTGCGGAGTAAAGAACCTAAGTAACCGGACAGTACGCTACAAGTCTCGTCCGGACCTGAACCAATGTTTTCCTTTTGTTGGGGTGCGTGAATAGTAGTCATCACTACCTACTTTACTCTCCCAGCACAGACCGACAAGTTGTAGGGTCTCCGTTTCGACCGATTCCTCTCATTGTTTCCACGTAGATCCTCCTTTGTGAGTCTTTGAGGACCGTTTTCCAGGTAGCTTCCTGTTCCTCCGAAATCTGGTCTAAGAGATTGCACTCACTCACAGTCTTAGTGGACTCCAACAATCTCCCACCCGAGACTACGTTCTCCAGACCCCGTTCCGGACTCTCAGACGTAAACGGTGGTCGAAGATCGACTACGTCTTTCTGGATCGTGTGTGCCCCCCACATCAGTCCGTAAGGGTCGTCGTGTCGTCATCTATGGAAGGTCCTTCCGTCTGTCGCACGTTTCTGGGTCCGAACCTCGGACCGAAAGTACCCCTAGGTGACTGGTGACGTCTTCCTCGGACCAGAGAGTCATAGCTGTGTCAGGAGTTAAACAAAGGCTGCGTTTAAAGACATTGACTGTTAGGGTCTAAGGTTAGTATTTTAATTTGATGTCCCCTTCCGACCCGTGATTTACTGTCTTTTCTGAGGTAGTCCCGTCGTAGGTGTAGTGTACTATAGATAATATTACGTTTCTCTTTGGTCCGTGACCAAGGTGGCGTGCTTTTAAATTTTCTCGTCTACTCACCAAGTCCCCAAGTAATTCCCTGTGTGGAAACGGTTTTAATTTTTTTTTTTGATTATTTTAGTAAAATGAATTAATTTTTTTTTTTTTTTTGATTTATTATTCGAAGGGACCACCGAATCTACCATTTCTTAGACAGACGTCACCTCCTCTGGGTCTAAGTCAGGGTCCCAATCCTTCTAGGGGAACTCCTTCTTTACCGTTGAGTGAGGTCATAAAAACGGACCTCTTAAGGCAACTGTCTCCTCGGACCGTCCGAAGTCAAGTGACCCAACGTTTCTCAGTCTGTATCGACTCACTGATTGTTGTATATGTTTCTCTTATTATAGAGACCCTCCTTTAATTATTATTGTTTTGGACATTATTGGAGTAGTTACTTTGTTCCTAGGTCACCTTTCCCATGTTTTTTCCAGTGTCTAGTATCTGAAAATTGACCTTTAATGGAACTTTAGTAGATTAAAAATGGGTGTGTAAGAAAAGACTAGTCTTTCACTCCCGGTACAGACTCAGTTTTCGTGCATTAAAAGTACTGTTTTAGACCCGATACTGAGAATTGTGATGTGTAAAAAGGATTGTATTTACGATTAGTTGTGTGTCTAAAAAATTTACTCTACAAGTATTCATATCCAATTAATGTAATACATAAGTACAACCTTTTACAAAAGACACAAATAACAAAGTATGTTATAAAATAAACATAGTCAATTAATTTCTTTTTTCTCTTACATATTAGGTATTGACCGACCTAATGGTTTTCTTACTTTCAGGTGTCAGAAATAGTGTCTTTTGATTTAAACGGCAAACCATACAGAAAGGGGTTAAGATTATTCCGGTGGTTTATTGTAATAGAGATGTATTGTGTGTAGATAATAACTTTAGAGTATTCTGAGTAGTCACTATATTACTGATTTTTAAAAAATTCTCCGACCTTAAATTCTGGTAAGTTTGTCGTTACAAGACAATTTTTTTTGTGTGTGTTGTAAGAGACTAAATGTTTGGTCCCAAAGGAAAGTACGTAAACGTTTCTAAGACCCCGTACTCGACCTCAACTTTCAATTTATAGATAAACGTAAACCAAATCCTTTAGGAACAGTGGAAAGGTACTTTAAAGTCGACAGAGTCACCTAAACCGTTTCTAGTTTCGGGGGTTCGAGTCGCTCGCGTAAAGTTAGGGACGGTTGTCAGTTAGTAAACTAAGACCTCGTGTTTCTCGACTAGGACCACGTCGTGACGGGTGTGTCGATGCTAAAGTGTTTAGGAACAAAAGTGGACGAAGGTAAATGACCCTACGATCCCCAGGTCCATGAGTCTCGGAAACGTTTTGACTATGTTCCTCTTTACTTTTGTGTCTGAGGACGAGTCTTTTGTGACTGTTCGGAAAGGGAAGAGGAGAACGGGTCACTCGTTCACTGTGACACAGACCGACAGCCCGGTCCCGAGTGTAGTAGGGACTAGAGATGTGGAGTCTAGGTGTGGTCCCTGAGACCCCTAGCGAACTGGTGGGACCCCTCTCCGTCCCCGGTAAAGTGGAGACAGAGGGGAGGAAGTTCACGTGGTGTATTGGAGTACTGTAATATGTAGCAGTGTACAAGTCCTTTTTAATGAAATACTTATAGTGGACCAGTTATAGATGTAACCAGTGTTTTAGAAATTTTCTTCCTTATACAAACATTAATTAGGGTGTATACCTAGTGCTACCCTTTTCAAAAATATTCGTAACTACCTACAGTATTTAAAGTCGATCACCACTATTTCGTTTTAACATCACTTTAACGGTAAAAATCTTGTTATCTGAAGAGGGACAACCTTAGTACCTCTGAGGAATGAAAACAAAATTCTGTCCAAGTATTTTTTACTAACTATTTTATAAACTAATCTTTTCATTTTTTATTATTAAATTATATACATTAATGTCATATCTTACGAGTATCTGATTAGAAAGTAAGAGGGTATTAGATTTGTTTTGTTATTATTAAAAAAAAGGTCCTCACGATAAGTTTAAACAAGATAAGATGTACATCTTTTATAGACTTTTCTTTTTATTGACGTAGTCTTGTTTCCTTTGATAAAAGTGGTTCCTACTTCTTCTTTTTGAAATAAGAGTATTTATTCTTTCACTTTGGTAAATGCACTTCCTTTTCTTTAGTGTTAATAATACTAAGACATCAGAATGAAAGTTCTCAGTCTAAAAGGTAGAATTATTTATCTTTGAGTTCCGATAAATGTACCTTTTTGTTTTTCTGAGACCGTTCAATAGAGTACGTTGTGTAGTGTCGGGACGACAACATCGGGAGAGGTGAAGAGACTTGGTAAAGAGTTTATGATACTTTTATTACTAATAAGTGTTGCCTTAACATTAGATAGTTGTTAAGTGAAAAAGGTACCCTTATTAGTTACTTCTTTGTCGTTAGATTGGACTTCGAGAGTAGAGGTTTTTATACTAAAACTATAAAACCGTTAGTTGGGTCATGTTAATTACAAAATAAGTACGAAGAGTGGTTTGTTTTACTTTTTCATTTGTTATTACCTAATGGTAGGAAAAGTCTGTATTCCATAGAGTAGATTCTTTTTAAAAAAATTTTTTGTGTTCGAATATTAAAAACTTTAGTAGAAATTTTTACTTATACTACAATAGTTTACACACTTTTACTACTACATGTCTCGAACCTTGGATCGTGGATATTAGTAGAGTTTTGGTAAAAGTAGTGATAAAATTTTTATTACCTATGTAATATAAGAAAACAGGAGACCACCGGATACAGACCTATTATCACCGTTTTACAGACATGGTCACCTGACACGGATAAAAATTAGGTGGTGATATTTAATTGTGTGGGGAAAGGGAGATAGGTGGTCGGATAAAGTCCTAAGTTTTTATTTAGATTTGTACTTAAGGACAAAGGGTCTCAACTTACGTACCCCTGACCATTCGTCAAAGACAACAAAAAAATTCCGTCGGTGTTCTCACTAGACTTCGGGGTCCCGTGGATTCTTCGTCTGAGTTCTACTTTGTCAAAGGCACGGATTATCTTTCCAGTATGGACCCCAGTTTACGGACCTAAGAATATGACACAGACGTCAAATGAGTCCTTATACTTTTCTTTCACTTTCAATCAGTGAGTCAGTACAGACTGAGTAGCACTGGGATACCTGACCTCGGGTGGTCCGAGGAGACAGGTACCTTAAGAAGTGCGATCTTGTAACCTCACCCAACGGTAAAGGGAAGAGGTCCTCTACATATATGTTTCTTATAATTGTCTTACAACCTGTTACTGTGAAACCTCTTCCACTCAAAGGTTTTAGGGGAGTCACTACGAGGTGGCAACCTCGGGGAGAGATGGGTCTGAACCCGTGTAAGTCGTAAGTGTCTACAGAAGTCCTGAAGGTGGGTCCCGTGACTCCTCCCCTAAACTAGGAGCGACTATTTAGACTTCGGAGACACTCGTGGTTCCTTCAATTGATGTGAGAGTCTAAAGAGTATGTATTTCACCACCCTTCTTATCGGGACAGTAGTGTCTTAGTGGCTCTTTTCATTTACTCTACTGTCTAAATTTCCGAGTTGTGTCACGACCCTGGCATTACATAGTGAACGGTAATAAGACTTATTGTACAGAGTTTCAGTTTTGATACCGTTTTGATCGTTCTCCGGTATGGAACACAAAATGGAAAAAATTTTGTTTTTAAGAATATTAATAATTGAAAAGGGAGGGAAAAAATAACTCTATGTTAAATAATACAAATTCCATATGTCGTATTACTAAACTGAGTGTACGTAGTACTTATTAATTCAAATGTCTTATAGGTAGTAAAGTATATTCATGTTTCATTTTCTTTGTCTTTTTCTTTAAACACTATTCTTGAGACTAAATGAGAGAATTGTTGAAAGTCTATATTGTATCTCGTCTCAATGAATATAATTAATACGACATGCAACGTAAGGATCATGAATCCTAAGACCGAATTGTAGACCGAGTCAGTATTTCTAAGGTGGACGGTTACGTCCTCTACACCCATCCTAGGGACCCAACCCTTCTAGGGAACTTCTTTCTTTACCGTTGGGTAAGGTCATAAGAACGGACCCTTTAGGGTACCTGTCTCTTCGGACCACCCGACGTCAGGTGTCCTAGAGTGTTCTCAGTCTGTACTGAAATCACTGATTTGTTCTTGTTTACCAAATAATAAGATGTTAACCTCAAATATTGAAACTGGTAGAAGTAGATGGAGGGTGAGGAGGGGGTTGAAGACGGATACCCTTGGTGTTTAGACTAGAGAAAAAGATACTCAAACAAACAAACGACCGAAAATAAACTTGGGACAATCGAGGACTACGTGCTATGTACCTGTTACGAAGAAAATGTAAAGTTTCTTTAGTGGTACTATTCAGATCGATAGTATGCAGTGGTATGTTTCCACTTCACTTCAGTGAGTCAGCACAGGCTGAGAGACACTGGGGTACTTGACGTCGGGTGGTCCGAGGAGGAAGGTACCCTAAAAGGTCCGTTCTCATGACCTCACCCAACGGTAAAGGAAGAGGTCCCCTTAGAAGGGTTGGGTCCCTAGCTTGGACCCAGAGGGAGTAACATCCGTCTACGAAAATGGTGGTCCCTTCAATGGTATGTTTCCATAATGTACTAAAAACTAGTATAAGGGGTATGACATGTAAAGTATGGTAACAAAATGAATAAATCATTGACTTTCAGACACGGAGAATTAGAGGGAGTGGATAAAGAGAGTAGGGGGGATGAAGAGAGAAAATTCTATTGAAAAACTTGCAACACGATGTTAGTTCTCGAGACGTGTTTGTGATATTCAGAGTAAAGAATCTATTCGTTTGTTGAACCTCGCAGGTAAAGAATAGGTTCGGTAGGTCAATGGGACCCAGCCCCGGTCCCAGGAAGAGAAAGGAGTAAAGACGGAGACTTTCTACATAAGATGTGTCGAACAGTTCTCCTCCACCTTTACTTAGACTTAGTCAAGTCTTTCAATAGAATTTTCTCTCATCTCCCCTCTCTCTAATTCTCCACGTTTGAAAGTCAATGATTTGTTCATTTAATTACCATAGTTTACATGTCATACCCCTTATACTAGTTATTCTTCAGTAGTAAGAAGAATAAATTAGACTCACGAACGAAACACGTGAGTGGTAGCCCCACGACCCCTGTGTCGTCGTCTCTCGCTTCGGTCCGTCTAGAGATAGGAAGTCCTCGAAAAAGGGGAGGTCTCTCCTATTTGTGTCTCTGTGTAGGACCGGGGGTCCATGCTAGTTCACGAGTCTTTCCTTCGTGCCACCCTCTCTACCCCGACCCACGACCTCGGTCCCGGGACTCCCCGAAAGTCCTCCTCTGTTGGTTCCCGCCTCACTCTCAACTCGGGACCTAAAAGAGTCCGAACCTCTTTTCAAACCCCGTGTAGAAGGTAAAAAAAGTTATGGGGGAAAGTGTATTTCTTAATAGAAAATCTCCTTCTAAAAGAATTTTATAAATAAATAAACGTAGTTCAGAATTAACGCCGTACGGTCTAGAAAACAAAGCGTGCACCCGAAGAGAGATCAACACCGAGTACCCGAATCAACGAGACGAAGTACACCCTAGAATCAAGGGACTGTTCCCTAGTTTGGGTACGGAGGACGTAACACTCCGTCTAAGAATTAGTCACCTGACGGTCCCCACAGGGTGTATTTCTCAAGAGACTGAAACATTCAAGAAACTGTGATGGGAGTTAAAGTGTTCACACTATACTTATTTATCTTAAGGTCCCAAAACTGTTCGTCATGTTATTGACCTTTTTTCCGCACTGGTAGAAGGTCAGGTCACTGGGAGACCAGGACTATTCCCCTGTCACGGGTCCCTCCGCTTCCAAGGAGTGTATGTGGACCCCGACCTCCTCCGCTATTTTACGAGCCGAAACCTGAAGGTGAAAGACAGACCAAGTAAGATGTGGGTCAGATACCACTGTTTCGAAGAGGACTACTGACTGTAGAGTGTATCCATCGTTTTCCTTTTCAGACACTATGTTTCTAAGGAGGAGCGTGGGGACAATCCCTTAATCGACTTTCGGACTAAGGTTGGTGACTACAACCGTCTCTCTTTTTTTGTGTTGACGTTGTATAATTCCTTTCGTTTACATCTGTCCCAGTCCTAAAGTCGACTGATTTAAGTGTACGTCTTTGTTTTCTGTTGGGAGAGCTCCAAGTGGTACTAATGTTTGAAATTATTAGTAGATTTTGGAGGGCAGTCCCTCTGCCCTATTTCCTACCTTATTTTCTTTTGTGTTTAGAAGGAAGACCACTCCTTTCCTAAACCTTCGTGTCATTTAGACAAAGGTACTGTGGTTTTTATTCGTTGTCGATATTGGTGGTTTTAGTGACGCCCACCACTGACGTCGGTGTTTTAATCTTCTGCGAACGAGAGACCTTCCTTTCAATACTGTTTTCATTTGTCGTATAAATTTTCGTTTCTGTAGTAAAACAATTGTTTCCAGGTATATTCAGTTTCGATGCCAAAAAGGTCATCAGTACATGCCTACACTCACAATATAGTATTTCTTCCGACTCGTATCTCCTTGACTACGAAAACTTCACACCACGACCCCTTCTGAGAACTCTCAGGGAACCTGTTGTTCTTCTAGTTTGGCCAGTTAGGATTTCCTTTAGTTAGGACTTATAAGTTACCTTCCTGACTCCGACTTCGACTTCGAGGTTATGAGACCGGGGACCATGTTTTTCGGTTAAGTAACCTTTTCTGGGACTTCGACCCTTACTAACTTCTTTTTTTCCTCTTCTCCCGTCGTCTCCTACCCTACCTATCTATCATAGTGGTTGAGTTACCTGTACTTTGTTTGGTACCTGTCGTTTGAGACCCTCTATCATCTCCTGTCTCCTCGGACCGTACGAAGCCAGGTACCCCAGGTTTCTCAGCTTGTGTTGAATCGTTGACTTGTTGTTATTGTTGTTGTATTGGCGGTGTCGTTGTTACTTGAATCGTTGGTGTACGATGGAGTTGTGTGTTACGACCAAACAATGTTCGGAGGAATGGTACTCCCAGGTGTATAAGTAAACTAACTTCAACCTTTTATAGTAAATTGAACATAAAGTGACGTCATAATATTTGTAAACTTTGTGTGTCTTCCAGACTGGACTCTCATATTTAATACGACACTCTTCCTTTCACACTCGTCCTAACTCTCGGGACCTCCTTAAGATAAGGTCTACTCAAGTCTTTCTTGGGCCACTCAGTAGTGGAGACTCAGTACCTGGGGGTTCAGGAAGGTCCCTACACATGTATCGACACCACCCCTGTATGACTTAAATTAAATTACTAAAGGTAACGTTAGGGAATTAGTATACGGTTCATACACAACTGTCATACTTACCAGGTCCCCTAAACCTCTTCTACGGAACTTAAAGATACGGTAAATTTGTCGAATGGTTAGTAAAGGGATAACCAGTCGAATAACTTAGGAGGATTATATAGACACTTTGTCTATAGTCGGGGTAAAATGTTTACTCTATTAACGTACGGTATACTTAACGTATCAAACGGGTTCTTTCGTATCGTTTCTTCACCGTCCCGGACTGAGGATGGAATGAGATGATCCTGGGAAAGGGTGTCGGGTCCATGGGTCACCGTAAGTCTTAACGATGTATACGAGGTAAATTCTTCTTCCGGGTGTAGAAGGTCCTTTCCCTATTATAGGTTTATCTCAAAATCGTGGTTTGTATTAAAACATAAAAATTAGACTGGAAGTATATACCAGTTTACCATATGAAAAAAGTCCGTTCTTTAATCGGAATCTTATACGACCAAGGGGTTGCACAAGACTATGAAAAGGGTTCAGTTCTATCTCAATAAGGTTTTTCGATCTTTGATGGTAGAAATATCCACTACCTGTTTCTTTGGGGTAATCGATGAACAGATAGTTTCAGTGTGTCAACGTGTCCGAATACGTAGAATTACTGTAAAAATGATTCGACTTCTCTGAGTTTAACCGTTTTCTTTTTCTTTTTTCCTCTTTTGACTGAACCAAACCCCGTTACCGAAGGAAGACGTTAATTTTATTTTACCCGTAACGAGGGAAATCGGACGTTCCGAACCGAAGTAAAGAGGGGAGACAAGAGAGAGTGAAGTGGATGTCGACTGGAGGAGGAGTGGACATGAGAGACTTTGTTGGTAAGAGAGACAAGAAGTTCGCCTAACCCGAGGAAGGACGGAGACACAGAGACGACCGAAGTCTCCAAGGGAGACAAAGAATACTCCCCCACAAGGACTACGACAAGGGAGACGGACCGAGGACGGAAGAGTAAATCCAGAAATGATTTCAGAGCGAACGGGTTTCTTGGGAATCTCTTGAGAATGGTAGAGAAGATAGTACAAGATGGTGTCAGGGGACCCAGTAAAGGAAGTCGTGCAAACAGTCGTAGGAGGATCTAATGTATATGTAAACAACAGAAAGAGTGTCTAACACCGAGGATGTTTTCGTGCTTCGAGTCATACATATAAAGACGGGGTTAGTAACACTCGGAAGTATCCTTACGGGGTCTCCGTGAACCATTTATAAACAACTCAGTTACTTGTCGTCTGTTACATAATCACTGACTTGACTTTATCCCAAACCCTTGTACGTTTTATGTAGACAGATTAAATTTACAAACTTCTTCGTTTTCTCCAGGACTTAACACGTTTTAATCCTGTTTTTTTATAAAAGGAGAGTTTTTACTTCAAACCTTGACGGAATCTTTGAAAAAATAATTAAATGTGGTATGACTTATACACACAATCTCACACACACACATACACATACACACATATATATATATATATATATATATATACATAAATATAACCTTAAAGTGTTTTTTTCGAAAATCGATATAATGAAACTCACTCATTCACTTCAACGAGTCAGCACAGGCTGAGAAACGCTGGGGTACCTGACATCGGATGGTCCGAGGAGACAGGTACCCTAAAAGGTCCGTTATCATGACCTTACCTAACGGTAAAGGAAGAGGTCTCCTAGAAAGGTTGGGTCCCTAGCTTGGGCCCAGAGGGCGAAACATCTGTCTACGAAACGGTAGACTCGGTAGTCCCTTCCATGAATATAACCTTAAAGTGTGTTTTTCGAAAATCGATATAATGAAATCCAGCGACGATAATTGTGAAAATTTTTAGTAACCGGGTACCCTACTTCGTGTTTAAGGATCTGAATACGGTAGGACTACACCATCGGAGTGGATGATCGGAAGGTTAGGGGTGGAAGTGCACTCCATGAAGTTATAATACTTTGACACACGTTTCTGGACTTTCGTAGTAAGTCACAGGACCGAGACCCCTCTCTTTGTATTTCCCAACACAAAACAGGTTCTAGTGACCAATCACTTTCCGTCTTGGTCCTAGTCCTCGGGCAAGATTGACATATCTGGTGCGAAAAGGTAGCAGTCAGAAAGGAAAGACATTCGTCTCTAGGTCACCTCCCAACCCTACCAACTCTACCAGCCTGTCGTAGTGGCTGAGTTACTTGTACTCAAACTCGTTCGAGACCCTCTACCACTTCCTGTCCCTTCGGACCGCACGACGTCAGGTGCCCCAGGGAGTCTCAAACTGAACTGAATCACTGACTTGTTGTTTTTGTTTTGTTTCGACTAAGTGAATCGATGTGTCGTCTTTGATTGTGTTGTAACGTTTCATTGACGTGAGGTCATTTTTTAATTCAAATTTTCTGTTTACTTTTATTTGTTATTTTTCCATTAGACCCTGTCGTGCCCCGAGTACCGTCAAAGTAGTGTTATCTACTGGTCTCTTCACCTATTAATACAAACGGAAGAGACGTAATTCTTCAAAGACTCCTTTCCGTGTATAACCCCAAAATTTCTAAGTAGAGGGGATTTTCCGTACGACGACCGAGTCCGACGACTTCCGTGTCGGTCTGACGGGGACGTACGTCCACGACACACCGATCCTTATACTTACTTGACAACTTTTCTAGTTTTGACGTGTCTTTCAGTTATACAAGAAGTCTTGGTGAGAGGGGGTTGTGTGTGTTAAATAGGAAGGACTATTGAATAAAAGTGATATTTGTTGATCTCGGTATGAAAAACAAAAAAGAGGGAACCTTAAACCATATTTGAAAGAGGACCTCCACCAGACTTATGTGACAACTTGTATACACTTTAAAGGAGGAACGACAATTTTCTGGGGACTGAAACTAATGTATACTAAAGTCGTATTGTTGTACCACAACAAAACTAGATAAACATTACTCCAATAAGTTTTATCTAACTCGACAACTGTTCTAGTTTTAATGAGTCTACGTGTGTGGGTGTATACACATTTATAAATATATCCCTATCAGTGATCTTTTGGAAATTCTGGGTCTTCTTTGATTGTAAACAATGAAAGATCAAATGAAGGTAAATTAGGTATGTTAGACATTTTACTATCCATGAAGAATTCACTTTTCCAAAGAAGGAAACTCTCCTTTCAAAATTATAAAACGAATAGTCTTGTCGAGCACAAATTAAGTAACGAAGAGGACGGTTGAGAAATTTCTTTCCTGTTAATAGTTGGTTTTTCTCCTCCGTGTTCAGTTGGTACAAGTAAGACCAAGTGTTCCCCTGGTCTACGTTTAAGACGAATTACAATATCACTTTCCTTTCAAGACTGTTGTGTAAAAAAGTTTTATTTCCTCTCCTCCTTTTTTTTCTCCTTCGTTCGTATAACGTTGTAGTGTTGTCAGGATCCTGTGTTCACACTGACTACTATTTCAGAAAGCGGTTTCAATTAACTACGACCCCAGTCCTACCTCAAAGGACCACAGGTCACAGTGGGACTAACGACGTCATTTAACACCGGAGAAACAAGACACAACACACACACCGGAAAAAGAATAAAGGGTCGACCGAAGACCGAAATGGAACCTGTTTCAGGTTTTCCCCCTCGTGAGACTCATTTGACACCAGGGACGTCATCAAAAGATCGGGACATCCTACCTTTCCGAACTTTATCACACACTCACACTCGTTCTTATAACTATTTAGTTGTGTCGTTTGAACGAACGAGGTATTCTTATACATGATGGTGGATATTTCCCCCACAAGATCTTTTTGTTAAAATATAGGTGTCTTAACCATTATGATAGTTTGAAGGACTGTGTATTAAAAGAACGACAACAAATCAATGATTCAATACAGGTTGAGAAGACGTTAGGGTACCTGACATTTGGTCGTCCGAGGAGACAGGTATCCTGAAGGGTCCGTTCTTATGACCTTACCCAACGGTAAAGGAAGAGGTCCCCTAGAGGAACCGGGTCCCTCCCTTGGGCACAGAGGACGTAACCGTCCGTCTAAGAAATGTTGACTCAGTGGACCCTTTGGGACTATATATGATCGTTTATGTTTTAAAGAAGGGGACTTACTGTTGGAAAATCTTTCATGACTAAAATTTCGTATAATATTGGTTATAAGACTAAAGTGACAACCCACCTTCAACTATTTAGACTCCGGTGAATATTCGGAGACTACGAGTTAGAACCAGTTTCTCAAATAACACCAAAAGTCAATAAGTAAATAAGACAAGCCTATTTTTCTTCCTTTGAAAACTGACAAGTCTCAAGATATCGTACTCCTCGGTTTACAGAAAGGAACTTTCCAACCTTTTTCATTTATGTAACATACGAAATGTTCATTTATAGAATCTTTTTTTCGTTGTTGTTACCTTCTTTTGTCTTATGTCTTAACACCGTTAAGGAACGTCGTTCTTTCGTAAGAACTTGTAATTAGGAAGTTTTGTTGGGTCTACTATCGTTTAAATGTATAATTCTTTTTAATGACTTGAGATAAGTCTGTGTAAAATTCCCTTTATCTTACGAAAAGGACACTAAATTCCGGGTCAAACATAATGTCAAAGTATCGATTTCTAGTGAGAAATCCTATTTTATTTTATCAAGTTTTCTATTTTACGTACGGAGTAAAGAACTTAAAAAGTATGTTTATATATGTATCACCGAGTCCAGGGAATCACAAGGTCTTAGGTAGGGTTCTATCATCTACTCAGGTACACTCCGAGATCAATTTTATTTATTGTAACGGAAGACATAAGTAGAACGGGAATTTTGTTTTGTGGAATAGTAAGAGAAACATTACTTTCGAGAAGGTCTAATATATATTAAAGAAAAAAAAATGGTTATGGTTATTAGACTGTATAAACTTCTTAGAAGGAGGTACAGTATGTTACGAGGAAATTATTTATTATTCGTGACTGTTGTTTACCTTCCATATATCCGTCAGTAAAGATTTGATCAAACAGAAAACGACCGAATTCGATGGAAGACGGACTAGTCTACAGTGAGCGTACAGAGTTCACATTTACGATCTGTTCCGTTTAGTTTTATTAGATGAAAGGTTACAGTCACAAGTTATATGTTACCGGAACACAAAAAATGTACCTTCGAACTGAACAACATTTTTGTAGGAGATGTTCGTTTACTTTTAATTGGAGTAACTCCGTTCTGCAATTATCCCTTTGGCTTCCTTTTCCATTACTCGTCACGTACCCCTTAGACACAATAACTGAGAGGGAATGATACTTAGATGTTGACAACATATTTATTTAAGATGATTAAACATTTTCCATTCAAATTTTTTTTTGTAAACGGTTAGAACCAACCGTCGGTACTTGGAAAGAGGTAATTCGGGTGAACCGGTGACGCATGTAAACAAACTAATCTAGATGATCGTAAAGTGACGCTTCGAAACGTAGATACAAGTCACCTCACCAAGACATCAAAAGAACGTTACAGAAATAGACCATAACCATAATTCCATTATGACGTGGGACGAATAAATTGAAGATACGTCTCATGTAGTACTCTTTGCGACCTGACCTTCTTTGTGTTCGACCTTAGTTCTAACGGCCCTCTTTATAGTTATTGGAGTCTATACGTCTACTGTGGTGGGAATACCGTCTTTCACTTCTCCTCGATTTTTCGGAGAACTACTTTCACTTTCTCCTCTCACTCTTTCAACCGAATTTCGAGTTGTAAGTATTTTACTTCTAGTACCTTAGGCCAGGGTAGTGAAGTACCCTTTATCTACCCCTTTGTCACCTTTGTCACAGTCTCAAATAAAACCCCCCGAGGTTTTAGTGACGTCTATCACTGACATCGGTACTTTAATGTTCTGCGAATGAGGAACCTTCTTTTCAATACTCGTTGGATCTATCGTATAAGTTTTCGTCTCTGTAATGAAACGGTTGATTCCAGACAGATCAGTTCCGATACCAAAAAGGTCATCAGTANCCTGACACTTCTTAACTACGAAAACTTGACACCACAACCTCTTCTGAGAACTCTCAGGGAACCTGACGTTCCTCTAGGTTGGTCAGGTAAGACTTCCTCGAGTCGGGACCCTAAAGAAACTTTCCTTACTACGATTTCGACTTTGAGGTCATGAAACCGGTGGAGTACTCTTCTCAACTGAGTAACCTTTTCTGAGACTACGACCCTCCCTAACCCCTGTCCTCTTCTTCCCCTGCTGTCTCCTACTCTACCGACCTACCGTAGTGACTGAACTGCCTCCACTTAGACTCACTTGAGGCCCTCAACCACTACCTGTCCCTCCGGACCGCACGACGTTAAGTACCCCAACGTTTCTCAGCCTGTGTTGACTCACTGACTTGACTTGACTTGACGAGAGTATTCTCTCTTCCTTTTTTTTTTGTTGTATAGAAGATAAAGATAAATATCCTTCTTTGACATCTCTTGACCATTTTAAGTGTTCTCTTTGGTAGACCTAGAGCACAGTAGAAAAAACCTTCCGATAATTAATAACTGAGTCAAAGAAATTATCTATGTTGGGATAAGTCTAATAGTTAAAAACGAACGTCTTAAAACCCTCAAACAGAGGTTCTTAGTCAAGTAAATTAGGTTCAATAGTTTAAACACCTGTATACAGAAAAGTATTATAAGGAAATAGTAGTAAAGTCACTAGTATCCTAGTAATCACTACCGGGAGAAAATAAAGATAATAATCATTAAACACAAAAGAAAAAAGAACAATTGGATCTATCTACATATGATTAAAATAACTAGAGAAGTTTATTGATCCAAAATCGAACCAACTAGAATAAAGAAAACCGAAGAACGAGAGATAAATAAATAAATAAGAAAAGAACAGAATCCGAATATACAGTGAAGAAAGAGATAAAAGGATTCCACCTTCGAATATACTGACTAAGATTTAAAAAAAAGAGGAGATTATGTACGTAAACTACGATACTCAAATACAATTTCGTTACGAAAGTAACGTAGGGTGTTGAAGAATACAAAGTCGAAGTAAGATTAACTCAAGTTTTATAAAATTTTTAATAAAATTATGAAAAAGACACTAAACACACGATACATCTTCATATAGAAATAAGGTATGACGAAGAGGAAAGAATTTCACCTAGGTTCAAAGACTATATATAGTAAAAGGGAGAACGGTTTATTGGATAAAATCATAAAAGATATTCCGTCCTAACGACCCCTATTTCAGTGAGGCAAAAACAAATAGATTCTTGTATAAAGACAAGGTACAAACTTTTTAGTAATGTTAGCTACATCTTAAGATATAACCATAAAAACCAAACAAACAAAGTTATGTGAAACATAAAGTGACGTACAAAAACGAATATGTTAAACACCGTCTTTCAGGTAATATTAATAACAGGATCAAGGAAATGTCCATTCTAAAAGAAGGGAATGCCGAAGAACGTCACAAAGGAGTAAAAGAAAGTAAAGGACTTCAAATTTATACTGTACTAATCCACATCTTAAAAACTCATAGAACGTACCGAAAGAGACTCTGCAAACGTAGACATAGACGGTAATTAAAACCTTTTAAGAGTCGATAGTAAAGAAACTTATATAGAAGACGAAAATAAAGAGAAACGAGAGAAAGACCATAAGTGTAACACGACTACAATATGGAAGACGTTCAAAGGGTGTAAAGTATCTATAAGAACGAAAAAGTGAAACGGAAATTCAAACACTTCAAAGATAACTGTATTGGACTTCGAGTGACTAAGAAAGAACTAACATAAGCCAGATGATTACTCGAGTGGTTTTCGTAAGAAGTTAAAATAATGTAACCAAAATATAGATTATACCGGGAGAATTAAGAAGGAATCTGATAAGAAGAGAGACGAGTGTAACGGGTAGACAAGAATTTACAGTAGATGGGAAAGGTAATAGTTGTATGATCAGTATCAATAAAATTTAAGGTAAGACAATAAAAATTAGAGATACAATATGAACTCAGATCGCAACTGAAAACAAAACAGAGAAGTATACAAAAATGAACAGAAAATGAGAAACATAACTGTCTGTCTGTACGATGTATCTCACTATCTTCGACCCGATTAGTCAGAAAATCACACTTAAAAATACTCAGACCACTCCTAGGCCCAACATGAATTACAAACCATATCGACATCTACGGTCGACACAGGCAAAGGAGATTATAGAAAGAAGATAAAAAACACAACGGAATCTTTAAGGAAGAACCTGTGTCTGACACAGGGTGACGAGAGAGTCAATGTGACTATGATAAAACCTCAAGACGTCTACACTACACTTCGACAATCCTTCCCCTTCTAAAGATATTAGAATACTAATTTAGAGTATACCCGAAGGGACCACGGAGTCTGTCATTTCTTAGGTGGACGTTACGTCCTCTGGACCCAAGCCAGGGACCCAACCCTTCTAGGGGACCTCCTTCCGTACATAATAACGGACCTGTCTCTTCGGACCACCTGGTATCAGGTATCACAGCGTTTCTCAGTCTGTACTGACTCGCTGATTCGTGTCGTGTGTCCTAATTTAGAGTATTAAAATCACAGAGACTCAGGAGTCCAATACTGGAAGTCTTCGAAAAAAAAAAAAAAAAAACGGAAAATTTTTGTAAAATGGAGAAAATACACTTAATTCTCGTTTCAATACTGAAGGGAGTACTGAGTTACCATTTCTTAGGCAGACGGTTACGTCCTCTGTGTCCAAGTCAGGGAGCAGACCCTTCTAGGGTGCACGGTGTCGCGATGAGTCGGACACACGGTGCCGACAACTGGGACACGAGATCTCGGACCCTTGACGTCGATAACTGCGGACGTTCGGGATTTCGGTCACTGCGTGTTGTACGTTTGGGTGGTGTTACTCTTCGGGTATATGGTGTTGGTCTCTCCTCGGGGGTCAGGGATGTCGATCTCTTTTTGGGTTCGTCGTCGCTTCGTGTCGGTTTCCGTTTATTTATTTACGTTAAAATTTTTTTCTCTCCTTTCGATCTTCCTTGACGATACAGATTGACGAGAAAGGACCCAGTCTTTTCGGAGACCACTTCATTAAGGGGAACCTTCCATCAAACCACTACCTCTTACGTGACCTGAATAAAGTCTACCAATGAGAGATAAACGAGTTTTATCTTCCCCCAAAAGAAACCAGAAGTAAACACTTGTACTACTTCAACGATTTCCATTTCGGGTCCTTTCAGACCCCCGTCGAGGGTCCTTTAAAATTAAGAGTTCAGTGGGTGGGAATCAGGGGTCGTTAAACGACTTGAATGGTAAATTTATAAGGTCGGACAAGACAAAAGTCCTTCGACCTGAACCGACAGTAAGGGACAAACCCGGTGGAGAGGTCTAAAGTCTCGCCACCAAACGGGACACTGGAGTTAAGAGACTTCTTAGATTCTTTTCAGTAACTGAAACTCAAACCAGTCGAAAAAAGAACAACACTCCCGTATTTATCATTGAAGGTTCGAACTATGTACGGTCCCCACTTTCAGTTTCAGTCGTGTGAAAAGGACATTTCCGAGGTCATCGTCTCGAAACCGAAACGTTATATGCCGTAACGACGATGAGTTTAGGCTTCGGCCTTACGCTTTCGTAGATATCTGTTATACGTTTATTTACTCGTACTGGCGTGGGTTACTTGTAAATAAATGTTATTGGTCACCACTCGACTTAAAACCGGAGACCCGGTACCAAACATCGGGGACGAAATCTGATTCCTGGTGTTTAACTTTACGGCGGTTCCCTGTTCTACTACGTTTTTACTCGTTTTAACCTTTCTAAAATTCACTTTTTTTTTCTTCTGAGAACTCAATATATAATTTGTGAATAAGAAATACAAGGGTCATAATAATGATTTCACGTCTGAAATAAGTTTAAAGTGTTTTACAATACGATCACCGGTAATAAACAAAAGTATAGGATAAGTTCTAAGGTGTAACATAAATGAACGTGACTCGTCGAAGTCAACGTACGTTGTTTAGGACCATTTAAGAGACTTTTCAAGAGAAAAGTAAAAATAAGACCATGTTATAAAAGATTAAAAGGAACAATACCGAGGAATCTATGAGGGTAGTAAATTTTCGCCTATAAATTAAAGGTTTATGTACCTCAAAAATTTCATAGAAACTATAATTAAAGAATAAAACTATAATCAAAGAGTAAATTTAAGAAAGAAAAGACGTTAGTGAGAGACACCAAAAAGTCGGAAGATTGAAATAACTCCGAAAGTCACCGATTCAGACAGGACCATTTACAGTGTGACGTGAACTTTGCTACACTCAATAAAAGTTTATAGAAAACTATAACTAAAGATTGTATTTAGGTGTCACGGTTTTCTTGTTTGAGACATGCTAAAGTTATGGAAATCTGGTACTTTAAAAATGTGGAACGAAAAACAGGGACCTACAAGGTAACAGAAGATCAAATATCAGATACCCGTGAACTTCTCTTAAACATAGGATGACAACACACTTTTGACATATTTAGAATAAATACAACTTTTTTATACGACATAGAGTACAGGAACTTTGTTTATAAATTGAAACGTATCTTTACAAATACGATGTGTAGTGAATTAGGAAGGATTAATGATATCCCTTAGTCGTCGTGTAGTATTTATATTTACCACTGACTGACGAAGAAACAGACTCATACTCCAAGTGGGTCCCTACCAGCCCTGTAACTACTTGAGGTCCCCTCGCGTGCTCTCGGACCGGTCGACCCTCAGTCTCGGACGTAGCGGTCTAGGTGTCAAAGAGTTCTCCTCGACTTTCAGATCTAACATGTGACCATGGGAATACTAGTGTGTTCCGTTGTGACACATCTAGTTCGTGTTCATAAGATCGACGACTCGGACCTAGAACCGACTTGAACAGGAGGTAAGATCCGGATGGGTGTCAAAATGACGTTCTTACGGACCCTTAATGTCTTGAACCGTTTCTAGTGAATCGGTCCCTACCGGCTCACACTATGTTCAATCTCGACGGTTCATCCAGTGAAGAGACCCAGTCAAGTGTCGAAGGTAGTCTACATGGGAAATCGGAGGTACCTTAATTTTAGAGGGACGAGACTTAAATCAGGACCCGTGACACAGTAAAAGAAGGTGACTATAGTTATTAGGGGTCCGAATGTAAGCATCGGAAAATTTTAGTTGTTTAAGGTATTAATTTTTTTTTAAAAGGGATTTTCGTGTTAATATAAAGTGAATTAATCACTTCTTTATTATTTTGTTGGTGTCAATACAAACACGACGTTTTAGTGTCGTTCTATTTACCAAGGTCAGTCAATATCCTTCAGACGTTTCTTGTAGAAGAAGTTTTTTTCTACACTAAGTTCAATAAACTGAGACTGAAGGGACACGTTGAATTAACACGAATTAAGGATTAACCAGATCTTTTACAAAGTAGAAAGGTCCCTAAAGTCGAATGATCTTTCGTTACACTTTAACAAATCCCAGTTTTACTTTTGTTCACTTCCCAATGTTGTCATCCTGAGACCGTCCAGACACCCAGACGAGAGACAGGGTCTCCGTCGTCCTTCACTACGTTTCCCTACCCCCCTTGGACGACCTCGACTGCCACTTCTCCGTCACTCTTTGTACCTCGAAAGTTGCACCCCCACCGCCTCCCACGTTCCTCTATCTACCTAAGAGACTAAGAAGTTTTCTCTCTCAACTTCGAGATTCTCAGTCTTTTCTGACTTATTTTTGATGTATAGTAGTCATCACTTGAGGTGACTTTATACAAGTATAACTGTCGTCTTGTACTTACCAGGATTTTTGGACCACTTCGGTGAAATACATAGTAACGATATTAAACCCTTGAAGTATCTTGATAAAAAATTACCTGAATGTATACTTCTGATCAAAAGTTTTTATAGAAACTTCCACGTTACCTGTTGTTTTATAAGACACTAATTTACGTAAGCTATTTTAATTCCTCCTTGCTACCCGAGACGATTCGCTTCATTGTTTTTTCTTAGTGAGATAAGGTTTAGTCCATAGTCATATATTTAAGTCAAGTCAAGTCAAGTCAGTGAGTCAACACAGGTTGAGAAACGCTGGGGTACTTAGCGTCGTGCGGTCCGGTGGACAGGTGGTGGTTGAGGGTCTCAAGTGAGTCTGAGTGCAGGTAGCTCAGCCACTACGGTAGGTCGGTAGAGTAGGGGACAGTAGGGGAAGAGGAGGACGGGGGTTAGGGAGGGTCGTAGTCCCAGAAATGGTTACTCAGTTGACAAGCGTACTCCACCGGTTTCATAACCTCAAAGTAGAAGTCGTAGTAAGGAAGGTTACTTGTGGGTCCTGACTAGAGGAAATCTTACCTGACCAACCTAGAGGAACGTCAGGTTCCCTGAGAGTTCTCAGAAGAGGTTGTGGTGTCAAGTTTTCGTAGTTAAGAAGCCCAAGTCGAAAGAAATATCAGGTTGAGAGTGTAGGTATGTACTGGTGACCTTTTTGGTATCGGAACTGATCTGCCTGGAAACACCTTTTCATTACAGAGACGAAAAGTTATACGACAGATCCAACCTGTATTGAAAGGAAGGTTCCTCATTTACAGAACATTAAAGTACCGGCGTTAGTGGTAGACGTCACTAAAACCTCGGGTTTTTTTATTTCAGACTGTGACAAAGGGGTAGATAAAGGGTACTTCACTGCCCTGGTCTACGGTACTAGAATCATTAATCGGAAAGAATTTGATCATGAACCTCCTTTTCATTCTCTACATCGAGGTTTATTTAACAAAATCTTTTCGTCCAATCTTTTTTATTTTGTCCCAGAAGTTGATGTTTTTGAGAATCGTGAAAATGACTCTCTAAAGACGGACCGGGAGAAAAAGTTACTCTGTAGATAGGAAATTTCTTAAAAATTCAGACGACTGGTAGTTTCAGGTATGAGTTTATGTGTTTAAGGTTTAAGACGGTCTCTTTACAAATCACCTTGCATTAGACCCTTTATAACCAAATGAAATGAAAAACCGTTTGAATTTGTTATTTAAGTATATAATTCTTCAATTTAAACAATTTGTTGTTCTAGGATGATATACTGTATTCCTTGATATAAGTTATGGAATATTATTGGATTTTACCTTTTCCTGAACTTTTCCACGATAAATATAAATATATTATATATACACATATATATACATATAGACTTAGTAAAACGACATGTGGAATTTTATTGTGCTGTGACATTTAGTTGATATGTAACTGAATTAATTTTTTATTCAATTCAAACCTTAAAATAACTTATTATGTCGTAAAAAACCAATATTCCCGTGGAAAAAGGGGTGGAGAAAAGGGGGTAACAAAAATACGTGGGTGACATTAGGAGTACAAGAAAAACACATTTTATAAAATTTACATTACTTGACGAAGTCAAAAGATATAGTCTTAAAGGAAGGGTTGACCCAGATCTTTCTCAATTTTACACATATAGTATACCTTAAAAGTTATGATCTTCTTCGTTTTGACAAGAGTATTTTAACTATGACTTCGTTCTATTTTGTCCGAAGGGGTTACCGAGTCACCTTTTCTTAGGTGGACGGTTACGTCCTCTATGTCCTCTACACCCAAACTAGGGATCCAACGTTTCTAGGGGACCTCCTCCTTTACCGTTGGGTGAGGTCAGAAGAACGGACTTTTTAGGGTACCTGTCTCCTCGGACCGTCAGAAGTCAAGTTTTCTAACGTTTCTTAGTCCGTACTGACGTACTGATTCGTACGTCTTCTATTTTGTGGACCGATCAAAATAGTTAAGTATGGAAAAACAACATAAGACGGATCTAAAGAAGGAAGAATATACACTATTGTGAACCGGATCCCAATAGATACTAAACATAATTCCTACTGTTTATTCTAAATACGAGTTTCTTTTACCAAACGTAGAGACGAGACACATCTTATTGTGTTACGTTGTAATAAAGATTAGTGGGTCACCCCTCCTCTCGGACTGGAACCTCTTTTCCTTCTACTAAACCTTTCATCTCTCGAAACAACTTCTTCCCCTGTATTTTACTGTAACCTTCACAACTTACCTTCCTATCTCTCGAGATTTTACCTTTCTAAAATAACCTTAATGCTCGATTAATGTCTCGGGTCGTGACAGAAACTGTTACTTCTACCGTCTTGAATGGACCCTTTCAGTCAGGGTCCTACACGCCTTCCGCTACTCTTACGGTTCTACTGGAGTTCGAGACTAATCTTAAGAAGAGAGAGTCCCGAGGATATAGTTCTACTAAGACCATTACCAGATAGTTTCTCCCAGTACCACTTTTACCTTAATTAAATATTCTTCGATGTTAAGAAGTAATACCATCTACCTGGTAAAGGGTCCTAGTTCTCCGTGGTCTTTAGAAAGTACTCCTGATTAGTGGAAATTTTGTTTTTGTTCCGAGTCCTGGGTCAGGTCTCCCGTTAGGACTCCTAAGACACAACTCTTTACCGTGTAAATATAGAGAACAGAAAGTTAGTTCTCGTTTTAGACCTTACGGACAATTCCTTTCTGGGTGGTAAAGACCATCTTTCTTATTTTCTGAGTGGAAGACCGTCCCTGGACGTCCTACTGTACCACGAAACTGACACTGTGTCGGATATGTGAGAAGGGAGGAGTCGGGTGGAGAACCTGTGTGTAGAGAGGTGTGTGTTACATGTGGACTTCAACGTAGGATGGAACTATGCGGAGAAGTCGTTTGGTCTCTTTACTTCGTTTGATTCTTTCTCAGGTCTGAGGACACTTCCCGGGTCACATCCATCAGGTTTCGGGACCGTTCCGAGACTGGTAGAGTCTGTCTACACTAAAGGTCGTGGGTCCCTTCGTGCACACAAATGGAATACATTCCCTGACATGTTGAGACCCTCTCAGGAGCTTAGAGAGGATATACAAAGGGGGAGTGGGACGAACAAATTAGCTATGCTACTCTTGTAGTACTCTTTACGGTCCGACCTACTCAATGTTCAGCCTTAGTTCTATCCACCCTCGTTGTAGTTGTTAGAGTGTCTTTACCCGCTATAGTGAGATTGCCGTCTTTCACTTCTCATTGATTTCCCGGAGAACTACTCCCACTTCCTTCTCTCACTTTCTCGGTCGAATACTGATTTATAAATTTTTTTTTTTATTGGATTCTGATACCGTCCAAGGTAACGATTCAGTGAAGTCAGCACAGGTTGAGACACGCTGGGGTATCTGCCGTCGGATGGTCCGAGGGGTCAGGGACCCTAAGAGTCCGTTCTCGTGACCTCACCCAACGGTAAAGGAAGAGGTAATCCAAGGTAATGACGTGTCGTTTGTCTTCCACTTTTCACCTTCATTGCTCTCTAAAGGAGAAGAACCCGAGGTTTTGGTGACGTTTACCACTGACATCGGTACTTTAGTCTGCTACTAACGAAGAACCGTCCTTTCGTTACTGTTTGGATCTGTCACACTTCTTTTCGTCTCTGTAATGAGACGACTCGTTATAGGTATATCAGTTCCGATACCAGAAGGGTCACCAGTGCATGTCAACATCCTCGACCTGGTTTTTCTTTCTCCTTACGGTTTCTTAACTGCGGAAACTTAACACTACGACCTCTTCAGAGGATTTCAGGGAACCTGTCATTCCTATAGTTTGGTCAGTTATAATTCTCTCTATTAGGGATTTATAAGTGACTTTCCTGACTACGACTTCGACTTCGAGATCATAAAACAAGTAGACTACACTTGTCTGTTGAGTAACCTTTTCAGGGGTTACGACCCTTTCTAGTTCCCGTCTTCCTCTTCTCCCGTAGTCTCCTACTCTACCGACCTGCCGTAGTGTTTACGTTACTTGGACTTGGACCTGTTTGAGGTCCTCAACCAGTCCCTGGCCCTCCGGACCGTACGACGTCAGGTGCCCCGACGTCTCTACCTGTTCTGACCCGTCGACTTGTTGTTGTTGTTCGAGGGTTGTTCTTCCGAAACGAGGATTAAAGGTATCACTCTAAGTGAGGACTTACGTGGAACGGACACTGAAGTTGACGTCCGTAGAACCTCCTTCCATGGATTGTTACAAGCGGATACATGCAAAGTACCTTCTACTTGTGTGTTCCACGACTTTTCTTTTTCCTAGGGCACCTTCCGGTTTAGTGAAGTTCTTTGTGATCGCATCTCATTTGTCCACAGAGAGCGTTCTGAAGAGTCACGGGAACTATACAAGTAATGTTTGTAAGGTTTCGTACTGTCAAACGTCGTAAAGAAGTCCGTATGTAGTGGTGATTCGGAGACAGATCTCGTCGTCTCGAGTTATCTTTATGCTACACTCGGTGTTTCCTCTTGGTACATGCACTAAAATCTAAAAATTCTGTCAATGTAATTTTTACCTTTTTCTCTGTCTACTTAAAGTAAAATTATTATATCAAGTTATTGGGTCATATGGCTTTGACAATAGTAAAGTCGTATATAATATTTACTCTATTTGAGTGAAAACAACACGACACAGAAACTGCATGTCGTACACCAAGTGTGAATGGCGGGAGGAGAAGTCTGTGTACTTCACAAGACCCGTCGTCGTGTACACGGGTGCCTGTGGGGTGACTTACCAAGTTCCTTTGCTGACAAAGTGTTTTGACCACATTGACTTCTACGTGCATATTCTCGACAAAGACCTAAAGGTGATTACACTACGATTGACTAAACTATTTACCAATAAAACACGACCTACGACATCTTTATATATCATGACTTGTCGTAATTGTTGTGACGGAAGTACTCCGAAAGTCAGGTCGCTCTTTATGTTCGTGATTTGGTGCACTGATTAACAAATTATTGTAACTCACGACCCTTTCCCACACTGTCTCCCCACACTGACGTGGGTTCCGGTTACTTCCACAGGGGATACTCACCGTAAAGTCACAACTGGACCTTCCCCGAACCCGTGTCTCTCCTCTACTACCTCATCCTTCTTGGTAAGATCAAACTCCACTACCTCCCACCCTACAACTTCGAATCTTTCGTCTAAACTCCTCTTGGGTGGGGCTCTTCTGCGACCAGTCGTCCTTGTCCGTGACATGACGACCTGTCACAATCCAAAATAGACTTTCTGTTACCCTTCTGACCCTCCCCACATTCAGTCTGTCACTGTACTCGGCTTCACAAGACACTCTTTAATTTCTGTCGAGTGTAAGAAACGACGTGACGAGTAACTCTCAACCCTAGACTAAGGAGAGAGAAACTTAGGTTCAGCCGGAATGACTGGACGAACTGGTTCTTTTAATCCACCGGCACTTTAAGATCCTAAGGGTTGAAATCCAGAATTCTTCGGAAAATCAGGGGGACCAGAACCCCTTATGACATTGGTGACACTCCTTCGGTATGAGTCCATGGTACACGTCCCCTGTGTTCATTTATTCGAAATCTCTTTCATTGTCTCTCCAACCGGGTACTTATTCTTAAAAGAGACACGCACGTGAGTCCGCGAGTCAGCACAGACTGAGAAACACTGGTGTGCCTGATATCGTCCAGTCCAAGGAGACAGGTACCTTAAAAAGTCCGTTCCTATGACCACACCCCACGGTAAGGGAGGAGGTCCCCCAGAAGGGGTGGGTCCCTAGTTTGGACGAAGACGTAATCGTCCACCTAAGAAATTAGTGATCACGGTAGATCCTTCGGAAGAGATTCTCGGGGGTTTAGTCGGAACGGGGTTCCTCTCCTGTCTAAGGGTAAGATGACCGGTAAGTACGTTAGTGTCGACTCCGGGTGTGAAGAGTCTTGTCTCCACTCAACTCGTTGACTCAAGGTTCGTTCAGAGTACTAGTACTCGTTTCACTTACCATCAATAAAATTTGGTGGATGAAACCTCAACAAACAATGTGTCGTCACCTACTGATCCACCAAAGACTATAAGGAAACCGACGTCATTCCACACAAGATGTTCCCTTGTTCCTGTGGCCATCGACTCAGTCTTACACCGGTACGTATACCTCCCTTGACCAACCTTATTCAGGGTGACTCCTCGTGGTCTATTGACTACGAAAGTTTGACACCACAACCTCTTCTGAGAACTCTTAGGGAACTTGATGTTCCTCTATGTTGGTCTGGTAGGATTTCCTTTAGTCAGGACTTATAAGTAACCTTCATGACCACGATTTCGACTTTGATGTTATGAAACCGGTGGAGTACACTTCTTGACTGAGTAAACTTTTCTGGGACTACCGACCCTTTCTAACTTCCGTCCTCCTCTTCCCCTACTGTCTCCTACTCTACCAACCTACCGTAGTGGCTGAGTTACCTGTACTCAAACTCATTTAAGACCCTCGACCACTACCTGTCCCTCCGGACTGTACGACGTCAGGTACCCCAACGTTTCTTATCCGGTGATGACTCGATGACTTGACTTGACTTGACTCCTCTATTTTGACCTTTCGGACAGACGGAACCACTCGTCCCCTCTACGTCGTTGTACATAGTAAAAGAAGTGTAAACGAAAGGAGATTCTCCAGATTGAGAGAAAGGAAAAGATGAAAGAGGTACAAAAGTCCCTAGAGTCCTCACGGTAACCGATGAACCAGTACTTTTATTGTGTCTTTAACACACCGTCTACCAGTACGGAACGGTACGATTCAGTGAAGTTAACACAGACTGAGAAAGCTGGGATACCTGATATCGGACGGTCCGAGGAGACAGGTACCCTAAGAGGTCCGTTCTTATGACCTCACCCAACGGTACGGGAGGAGGTCCCCTAGAAGGGTTGGGTCCCTAACTTGGGTGCAGATGACACCGAGGACATAAATGTCGGCGGTAGCCCGTTCGGGACCGTCTACCAGCATCTACTTCGATTTCTACGGACAGTTATGTAGGAATCTTTATCCTCTAAACCCAAATAACCTTTGATATGTGGGTCTCAACCTGACCGGACAACAACAAGTCAGTGATTCAACACAGGTTGAGAAACACTGGGGTCCCTGATCTCGTACAGTCCGAGAAGACGGAAAGTGATGGAGGACCTCCAACGAGTCTAAGTACAGATAGCACAACCACGACGATACATTGGTAGAGTAGGAGACAACGGGGAAGAGTGGGACGGGAGTTAGAAAGGGTCGTAGTCCCAGAAAAGTAGTGTAAACTACGGGTCTCTTAACCTCGAAGTCGAAGTAGTAGTCAGGAGCGTTACTTATAAGTCCCAACTAAGCGAAATCCTAACTGACCAAACTAGGGGACCTTAGGTTCTCTGAGTTCTCAGAAGAGGTCGTAGTGTTAAACTTTCGTGGGTTAAGAAGTCACGAGTCTGAAAAAATACTATGTACTGATGACCTTTTTGGTATTGAAATTGATATGCTTGAAAACAGTCGTCTTACTACAGAGACGAAAAATTATACGACAGATCTAAACAGTATCGAAAAGAAGGTTCCTCGTTCACAGAAAATTAAAGCGCCGACGTCAGTGACAGGAGTCACTAAAACCTCGGGTTCTTTTATTTTAGACCGTGAGTTCTTTATTGTTTTCATTAGATCTTTTTTAGGTCTAATGATCATTAGATCATTAGGTTTTGTAAATGGAAGTGGAGTATCGATTAATGTTTGGTGATCTTTACGAAATCCGTCTTTGCTCTTAATAATTGTCACTACGCCCTTTTCTCCTTTCTCAAGGGTTGTAGACTGGAAGGTAACCCAGGCACACAGACTTTGACCATGTGCTTCCGTTTCTGTTGATGATCGTGGTAAAACCTTTTATTTACATTATCTTATAACCAAGTAACCCAGTAAATTGTCACTGTGAAATTAAACATAGATAGGTATCATCAAAATGTAAGGTTATAAAATAACCTTATATTAACGAAATGTTACTAGATAATCAAAGACGACATGTTACTTCACTTAGTTGATGTACATATATATACGTCGGTACTTGAGTTTTCTGTGAACGAGGAACCTTCTTTTCGATACTGTTTGAATCTGTCGCATAATTTTTGGTCTCTGTAATGAAACAGGAGTTTCCAGACAGACCAGTTTCGATACCAAAAAGGTCATCAGCACATACCTACACTTTCAACCTGGTATTTCTTTCGACTCGTGGTTTCTTAACTACGAAAACTTGACACCACAATCTCTTCTGAGAAATCTCAGGGAACCTGACGTTCCTCTAGTTTGGTCAGTTAGGATTTCCTTTAGTCAAGACTTATAAGTAACCTTCCTGACGAAGACTTTGAGATTATGAAACCGGTGGACTACGTTTCTTGACTGAGTAAACTTTTCTGAGACTACGACTCTTTCTAACTTCCGTTCTCCTCTTCCGTTGCCGTCTCCTACTCTACCAACCTACCGTAGTGACTGAGCTATTGTACTCAAACTCGTTCGAGGTCCTCAACCACTACCTGTCCCTTCGGACCGTACGACGTCAGGTACCCCAACGTTTCTCAGTCTGTACTCACTCACTGACTTGACTTGACTATATATATATATATAGGGGAGGGAGAACTTGGATAGAGGGAGAATAGATGGGGGTAGGGTGGGGAGATCCAGTAGTGTCGTGTGACTCGACTCGAGAGACACGATATGTCGTCCAAAGGCGATCGATAGATAAAACTTTCTACCATCGTATATATAGAATTGGGGACTGAGGGTTAAACAGGGTGGGAGGGGAAGTAGGGTACAGCTGTGTAGGTAAGAGACAGACACAGTGATAAGGATGGGACGTTTCTCCAAGTAGGTATCGTAAAAAGACCTAAGATGTATATACATAATTATTTGTTATACACAAAAAGACTGAATGAAGTGAGACATACTATCTGATATCCAGGTGGGTGTAGATGATTAAAAAATTTCGAAACACAGACACACACAATTTACATTACGGTTTACTTTACTCTCAAGAGTTTTCAAACATTTTCAAAGTCACACAATCACTTCCAGTATCAAAGATTAAGTAGTCACATTAATTTATGTTAGTGTAAAAATTTCCTTTTAACAATCTTACCTCTAGTCCTACACTTTGAGCGGGACCGCAGACCGTGGTGACTCTTCTCTGCGACGCCAGGTGGGAGCGTAAAGTGTAAGTCCCCTAAACATCGGTAATAAAGAATAAATCCTTCATTTTAACTGACGTGGACCCGTGTAATAATCGACGAGTGATGTCCCTTGGAGTACAACTACCCGATATTAAATCGTCTCTTCCTTTTTTTTCTCGGTTCGGTTAATTTTACTTCGTGTAGTGTTACGGGAAAGTGACTAACAAACAGTCTTAAATAATAGAATATAACTTGTTTATTCCCTATTAATCTTTTCCTTATTCACACTGTATTAGTTTTAGACCCCTTGTTTAATGAGGAGGACGTATACTTCTTTTCCAGAAGGATTCGACAGTTCGAACCAGAACCGGTTCCTCTTTTCTTATGGTGCCCCTGCCCGTAGACGGGGCGACTCGCAGTGTCTCTTGAACTCGTTGCAGGTGACGGGTCTGAGGTCGGAGTGACGGTCAAATAAACTCACCAAAACGTGTTTATAAGCCTCTTCCGTTACCGTGGGGTGAGGTCATGAGAACGGATCTTTTAGGGTACCTGTCTCCTCGGACCTTCCGATATCAGGGACCCCAGCGACTCCCAGTCTGTGCTGACTTGCTGAAGGGAAAGTGAAAAGTGAAAATACGTAACCTCTTCCTTACCGTTGGGTGAGGTCACAAGAACGGACCTCTTAGGGTCCCTACCCCCTCGGACCACCCGACGGCAGAGACCCCAACGTGTCTCAGCCTGTGCTGACTTCGTTGAATCGTCGTCGTGGTTGTAATACTAAGTTCCACCAGTGGTTACAAAGAAAGACCACCATGAAAGGGTACACTGGTCTGGGGGTTTTCGATACCTGGGGTTCTACGTTCTCCCGAAGGGACTGGACCCTGTGAACCGTGCTCCGTGTGTCATGTACCGATGTCCCTGTCACACAGGACCCGCTAGTGTGTCCTCCTGATACCTTCGGTCCCGACCAGAAGAGGTGTGAGACAGGTTACGTAGGAAAGGGACATCGCTCAGACGTCATATAAGAAAATGATATTATTGAACGGGGACTCAGGCCTCAATGACTGGAACTGGCACCAGTGTCCTATGGTTTTTGTCTGTTTCGGGTTTCTGTCCAGTTCCGGGTCCTGTTTTCTTTCGACGTCTCACCTGACGACGATTACGAGTGTAGGAACTTGTGGTCTCCAATGTCGGACGGGGGAGGGTCAGGGGTGCTTATCGTCGCGACCTGTGACCTCTACGGGTCCGGGACTACGATACAGACGGGACCTATAGGTTACAGGTCCTACAGTGACCTGGTCCAGAGATGAACTGGAGTACCCGAGGGCCCATAACGTTGAACTCGTCGAAGGATCAGAGACGTCGCATCTGGGAAACCGGGGTCACTGAGAAACAACACCCTGCAAGACGAATAATACCCTATAAATCATTTTAGACAGGAGACAGAAGACCCACAGTGATCGACGGAGAGTCAATCCTGGTAGTTTTTACTGACGACTGTAACAGTGTCCTCAGGATCCCATTTTGGTGGGGACCGACTCCCAGTGGTACCGAGTAGACTTTTTGACTCTCAGACGACTGAGTCGTAGACGACACAGAGGAGGGTGGACGTGAGTGTCCTGTCTGTTCAAAAGTCTTTCTCCTTCCCGTAAGTCTACGTTTCAGGGGCCCGAGAGGAGTGGTAGTCTCGAAAGTAGTCACATCGACGAACCTAATTTCACTTCTCGGTTCCCGTTGTCTTCATATGGAGACGAAAGAGTTCCTTTAAAAGAAAAGAAAAATTTTCAATAAACAAAAATAAACCTCCTACTAACGAAAGCTTAAAACACAACCAAAGACGATTAATAGTTGTACTTAGCCGGTATCCGTATGTGTATAGGGGAGGAAGTACTTGGAGGGAGGGTGAGGTAGGGTGGGGAGATCTAACAGTGTCTCCTGGTTCGACTTGAGGACTCGATACATCGTTGTTTAGATCTATAGGTAGCTGTCTAATTACCTATTTATTCGACACCATGTATATATATATGTTATGTTATAATGAGTCGGTATTCTTCGTTACTTAAACTCAGTCAAGATTACTCCACCTACTTGGATCTCGGACAATATGTCTCACTTCATTCAGTCTTTCTCATTTTGTTTATAGTACATAAGTACGTTTATATGCCTTAGATCTTTTTTTTTACCGTGACTACTTGGATAAAAGTCGTGTCCTTATCTCTGAGTCTGCGTCTCTTGTCTGAATACCTGTGTCACCCCCTTTCCTCTGCCATCCCGTTTGACTCTCTCATCGAAACTTTATAAACGTAATGGTACACATTTTATCTATCGATTACGTCTTAACAACATTCCTTCAAAAGAAATGAGTGTCAAGAAAGAGGATTTTATTCTCGAATTAATTCTGACTAACTTTATGCTGTGACGGAATTCTTTCCTTTCCTGGCACAAAGTTCCTTGTAGAGACCATTCTTCTTTGGACGATCAGTCACGAGTATTCTCGTTACCCGAAGAACTACAGAGTCTTACACTCAAAGTACAAGTACTTAGATTTCCTTCTCCTTTGTCACAAAAATCAATGGGCTACTTGAGGTCGATACTTGGGAGACACCAGAAACCGGAATACCTCGCACGTGACCCGAACCGGACTATTTCCTCCCCTTCTCCGACCTTCCCCACTACGTCCCCACCCTCCCCACGCAGGACTCGTACGCGGTGGGACGTGCGCACTCCTCGCTTCCCCGACACCCTCTCTCCTGATCTTTGACTGTCGGCGGGTAGGCCCAAATGAGACGGGGTCAGAAAGGACGTGCAAACACGAGACGGTCTGCGTTAGATGTCTCGGGAAATATGTAAGACTTAATGGATTAAACTTGTAATATCCAATCATTTAATGTAGTCCAATTCTTGTAGGGAGGTCCATCTGTCTGAATTTTTCTTAGTTACAAAATCCCCATTACAAAAAGTTTTTTTTTTTTTTATCTTAAGTGAGATTAAAATAATAATACGTCAAGTGTCAAGAGGTAAACCGAACGTTCATACTATATTTTATAGCGTGGATAATTTAATAAGATTATATGTTAAATTGAGTAGTCTGGTTTTCCTTTGGTCCAGGGGAATCGTATTGAATAAGGATCACTGTCGAAGACGACTAATAGTGGAATTACAGATGAGGATGTACTAGATGATTTATTAAATAAGGTCTTCGAACAAAAGGGCAGTGTAGGTGTTCGTAGTATCTATACGATCAGGTGTCAAAGTTCTGCATTACACAAACACACACACACTTTCTATTTTAGACTTTGTCTTTTGACCACATTTCATTGGGGTCAGTTTTATAAGCTTGTCTGTGGAACTATTTCTGTGTCTATCGCTTATTCATGTACCCCCTTCCAGGTTGTATAATCCGTAATCCAGTAAATTTAATCAGTTAAATTTAGTGTCGACTGTTGTGATACTGTGGAAAATCTTACTGTCTCTCTTTCCCCTCCTTCCCTCCTCTCTTCCCTTCTTCCCTCCCCCTCCCTCCTTCCTTCTTTAAGTTGTTATGGTTCACGACCACTCCGAGACTGTTATGTCTCCTTGATCCAAAGAGTCTGTGACGATCCCCCTGAGTTTTACTTAATCGGCAAAACCTTTGTTAAACTGTCCAGAATTATTTCAATGTATAAATGAATAATTATGGTACGTTGAGACTTCACGACGAGACTCCATAAGTGAGTGGACTTTATTTTTGTTACAGGTGTATTTGAGACATTCACTTACAAATATTACCGATATAACTATTGGAGTTCACGTAGTACCATTCACTCTCTTCAGTCTGAGTTTTCCGATGGTCTCAACCCAAAAAACCTCCCTGTCCCCTACCCTTCTTCGACTCTCCTTCGACTGATTTCTTCCTACAGACCCACAAACTCCCTCAACTACAGTTAGTCAGTAGCCATAAGTAACCTTCCTGACACTACAACTTCGACTGTGAAGTTATGAAACCGGTGGACTACGCTTCTCGACTGAGTAAACTTTTCTGGGACTACGACCCTTTCTAACTCCCGTCCTCCTCTTCCCCTGCTGTCTCCTACTCTACCGACCTACCGTAGTGACTGACCTACCTGTACCCAAACTCACTTTGGGCCCTCAACCTCTACCTGTCCCTCCGGACCGTACGACGCCAAGTACCCCAGCGTTTCTAATCCTGTGTTGACTTGACTTGACTTGACTTGATGTAGACTAGTACCGTTTCCAATAAACTGAGATACGTAAACAGTTTTAAACGTCTTCATTTGAATTTTTGTTACTTGAAATAAGATACGAGTAATATGAACGTATTTAAAATTTTTCTTTTTTTGTCGAACTGACGTTATTACCTCGGTCCCTACAACTCCACTCGAATGTTAATCATTGTTTATCACATACAACGGAGTATGGGTTGTAAGAGACCTAGAGAAGAGGGAGTAAAGTCGGAAGGGACAACTTCTACGTCGACGCTTCTAGGAAAGTATTTTAGACAAGGTCCGCTGTACAGTTGGACGATGGTCTTCCCCCGAGTTAAGAACCTCCGTTGACTCCTTTTGTCATTCTTTTACATGTGGAATCTCTTGGCATTGTAGGGGTACTGTCTTGTCTCCTAGAACACCAGTCTTCGAGACTAAATGTCTTGTATAATTACCCCGGGACCGACGGCTCGGGAGACAAAGTACATACGACCAAAACGACTGGTCCTCCCCGTCCACAAGCGACCTTGCTCAGGCCAGTACCCGACCCCCTCTCCCCTCAATGCCAAAGGTGGTCTCGAGTTGAAAGGTCTGAGGAGGGAATGGTTCATAGACAGAGGTAGAACGAAAACGTAATTCACATAAACCATTTAAATAAACCTCCATCATGGATCTCCCCGAAGGGACCACCGAGTCGACCATTTCTCAGACGGACTCTATGTCCTCTGGAACCAATCTAGGGACCCAGTCCTTCTACGGACCTCTTCCCTTACCGACGGGTGAGATCATAAGAACGGACCTCTCAGAATACCTGTCTCCTCGGACCTCCAGATGTCAGGTACCTCAACGTTTCTTAGTCTGTACTGACTCGTTGATTGTGTGTGTGTGTCCTGTGTCTCTACCGAGGTTTACGAAATTTCTTGACGAAATTACGTCTCAAACTACGTGTTTCTCCTCTTGACCCTTCCCTCAGTCCCGACCGTGACTCACCTCGGTGCCTAGTCGGCGTTTTTATCCTGTCCTTCCCCTTTCACATTCTTTGACCCTTCAGTGAAGTATGAGTGAATGGTGGTGGTACTTTTTCTAGAGATTTGTCCTGATCCTAAAAATTTATGATTTATCGACTTATATCAGATTTCAAGTACATACAAGGGTGTTTGTGGTGACCCTTGGGTGTCAGTAGTGGAAGGAAGAGTGAAGAATGGGAAATTGGAAGTGAACCAGGGGATGCACTCCTACTAAAGGGTGGAAATTTCATTTTTTTTTATTTTATTTTATTACCGTAAACACACAGTCGGTGAGACGACCTCCACACCTTTTTGTACACATGAAGTCATCTTTTGACATCTCTGGACGTCTCTACTAGACTAAGACCTGCAGTAACAGAAACTCGATGAGATGTTAGGACATCAAACGTCCATTGACTATAAGTGTGTTTAAGACGGGGTAAACCATCCCCAAATTACTACGGAGAGGGGTGAGGGGTGAGGGGTTCCTTTTCGGTCAAGACGGGGGTAGGTGTATACATAAAGTTATAGCGACTACCTATTTACAAAGACAAAGTTTACAAAGAGAAAATTTTACCAGTGTTGTAGAAAAGTCGAGGGAGTAACTTATTCGATGTACTTTAGAAGTCGTATACAAGTAAAAATATAGACGTACTCCCCAGAAGATTGTCTTTTCAGGGATTGGGATTCCCATAAACTTCCAAGGACCTTGTCGGGTGGGACCCACGGAAACCCGAAGGACACTGAATTTCAGTCCTGATCTTGTTGGGGGAGGAAACGGAAAGTCCGTCACGAAAACTAACTCGACCGAGTTGTGGACAGGAGTCCTTTATAAACAATCTTAATTTTCGTGAATTGTGACTGAACATACATAGGTTATGGTTTTTTCCCCTTTTTTTTCGGTTGTAATTTCCAATGTTACACGAATGAGGAACATAATATTAACCTGGATTATTTCTTGGTAGTGGAATCAATGGACCGATTTAAAGGTAAATAATAATTTAATTATCGAGAGAAGTACATGTAATTTATGACAGTTATGAAAAGACCTTCGATCACGGTGTGTGTTTACATTGGTTAATTTACTTATTAACTTTATTTTACTGAAAATACTTTAATTTTCTACGAACGAGGAATCTTCCTTTCGACACTCTTTGTATCTGTCACATAATTTTTCGTCTCTGTAGTGTAACGGTTTTTTCCAGACGTATCAGTTTCGATGCCAAAAAGTATACCTACACTCTCAACCTGGTATTTCTTCCGACTCTCGACTTCGTGACTACGAAAACTTAACACCACGACTTCCTCTGAGAACTCTGAGGGAACCTGTCGTTCCTCTAGTTTGGTCAGTTAGGATTTCCTTTAGTTGGGACTTATAAGTAATTTTCCTGACTACGACTTCGAGGTCATGAACCCGGTGGACTAAACTTCTCGGCTGAGTGACCTTTTCTGGGACTACGACCCTTTCTAACTTTCGTTTTCCTCTTCCCCCGTCGTCTCCTATACTACCAATCGATCGAAGTGTCTGAGTTACCCGTACTTAAACTCGTCTGACACCCTCTGTCACCTCTTGTCTCCTCGGACCGCCCGACATTAGGTACCCCAACATTTCTCAGTTTGTGTTGAATCACTCACTTGTTGGTACTTGACGGTGGGTGTTTACATTGGTTAATTTACTTATTAACTTCATTTGACTGAAAATAGGTTGTCTTACCTATAGTCTACGGATATGAACGAGACAGTTTAAGGGGAAATAGGTGTCGTGTGACGAAAGACTTTTCCTCTAGACTTCTACCTGGACCCGACCGAGAGAGTGACTTCTGACGTATTTTATAAGACTTCGATAAGTCTCCTTCGTGTAATTTTTGTTGAAAGCATGACCTCCAATTCACCGTCTTTAGAAATATCTCTTTTCAGAGAGACAAAACATGCGATAAAGCACTCACGTAACTTGAATAATTCGTAAAACTACATCGTTTTTAACACTACACGTATACATTTTTACGAGGTTTGTCCCGTTTTTCGTCGAATTTTTTTAGTTATTTCACCGAAAAATTGTTTACGTAAGCCTTGACCTAGTTTTCCTATCGGGCCTTCGATGTGCGATACCTAGATTGTAAGTATGTAAAAGTAAAGTTCTTCTGTAGAAAAGGTTGTCTTTCCACTTTAGACAGACATTACTCGAAGAAGATTCCGTCTTCCTTTCGAAGAAAAGTTTATTCTTTGATTTATTTATCTCACGGATGCACACCAAAACGTTTGTCTTCCTGCATCTCCTGGGTGGAAACTTTGTCCCCGGAAAACTTTCGTCGACGTCTAAGTTTCCCACTTGAGACGTTAGTAAAAAAGTAGAAGGAGGAGGAGGTCTTATGTGAAATCATACATTTATACACCAGTGCTCTTTTGTGAACGGACCCCTCTCACCCATCAAAACAAAGACCAAAAACAACGACTTCTGTAGTCGTGATCTTTAACATCCGGTGGTCTTCGAGTGAGTCTAGACTAATCTATCATTACGAATGGTAATTGGGTAATGGTAAGTACGGTGTTAGGTTCCCCACCAGAGGTCCTTCTTAGAAAATTTCGTGTTCTAAAAAGTTTACTCGAGAGAGAACCTTCTGAACGAATAAAAGGTCATTCACCTCGATCCGGAGTTCGCACTGGACCCCGGGGGTTTAAGACTTGTATGTATGTGTAAGGCTGAATAGAGTGGTCCCGACGGACGGATCCTGGTGTTGTATGTAATCGTAAGACGACCCTGGGACCCAAGTAGTGGAGGGACGGCCCTGGAGTGTAGTGGGGAATCGGTGAGCGAAGGGTGAAACGATTGTGTCTTTTAACAGGAACGGACATAGTAACCCGATGTCACTTTCTTTTTGTCCTGACTGAGAGTTGATCGAAGACCGTTTTGTTGTGTACGTCCTTTTCCTACTTATTCCGAGTCTCTGTGTTTTAGAAAGAAGTCTGGACAGAATAGACTTATAGATGGAATTCATCATACAGGAGTCGTCCCGACATTCTATCGGTCTAACTTCCCTTTTTTTTTTTTTCAAACGAAAAAAAAAAAAAAAAGGAAAGGGGGACTGAGGAGTCTAGGAATCTTACCTCCGTGTCCTAAAGTATTTCATATCTTTATTTGTCGGAGTAGAGGTCTACGTCACCACTAGTGGACTCGGTGCACTGCGTGATTACTACGAAGTTTCGTTCCAGAGGACCTCCTGTCTTGCAAGAAGGGTTCTTTTCTTCCTTCGGATCTCTTCCACTTTCAGTCATGGTCACAAAAACACAGGAATTTATGACCGAGTGGTCCTCCCAATTCCACGAACACGCACACACTCCCTTCCCGGTCCCATGGACTCCTTCAATGATCAAACGGAAAAAAAAAAAAAAAAAACCGATATTAAATGGAAGTAATCGAGAAAAATTTTTTTTTTTTTAACGATTATAAATAACAAATGAAACACTAGTCTTGATATAATTAAATGGTCGAATAAAAATAACTCTATTTTGACTGTATTTTATATTCAAACGTATTCAAACCCGAAGGGACCATCCAGTCACCATTTCTTGGGTGGATTGGTCAGACTTTTACGGCCTCTTTAACCCTAAGGTAGGGACCCAGTCCGTCTAGGGGACCTCCTCCCTTACAGTTAGGTGAGATCATAAGAACGGACCCTTTAGGGTGTCTGTCTCTTCAGACCGTCCAATGTCAGGAACCCCAGTGTTTTTCATTTTGTCCTGAATCGTTAATTTGTTGTTGTGACATATTCGAAGTCAAATCAAGTCAAGTCAGTGAGTAAACCCAGGCTGAGAAACGTTGGGGTACTTAACATCGTGTGGTCCGGAGGGACAGGTAGTGGTTGTGGGCCTCAAGTGAGTTTGAGTGCGGGTAGCTCAGTCACTGCGGTAGGTCGGTAGAGTAGGAGACAGCAGGGGAAGAGGAGGACGGGGGTTAGGGAAGGTCGTAGTCTCAGAAAAGGTTACTCAGTTGAGAAGCGTACTCCATCGGTTTCATAATCTCAAAGTCGAAGTCGTAGTCAGGAAGGTTTCTTGTGGGTCCTGACTAGAGGAAATCTTACACATTCAACTTACACATGGTATCTAACAAAAGTATGTAAATATTGACGTTATACGACAGGTGGTATTGTAATCGGTCTTTTTACCAATATCAGGATGGACACAAAAATATAACTGTAATGGCATGATGTATGAAGTTTCAACGATTCTTTGGTCTAGAATTTGTGAGAGGTAACAAAGAATAACATTGACTCGTCCCGTCATACCTTGGAAGGGAAGGGTCCTGTCTGGGGAAGGGGTATAGGAGACGACATCGAGAAGAGACTTCAAGGATCTATTGTCATAGGACTCCATGTGAAGGACTCAACACAATGTCTACGATTTTGGTGGTGGTTTACCTTCTTTAATTACTGAACCACTAGTACTCGGTCCTGGGAACACTGGGACGGGACAATGGAGCGGTAGTCGGTTAGTCTCTGAACACGTGCCCGACTAAGGTATATGGGACCCCGGTGGGGAGGGAGTGGACTGGAAAATTTTACGAAACGACTTTGGGAAACCCGTCAAACTCTCCAGACTCGTGTTCGGTAGGGAAGAGGAACATGACCGGAAATGTTATTTCGACGTACAAGGAAGCGGTACAGGACCATAGTCATCTAATCGAAATGACATACACTCGTTCTCCTGGGTTCAGACCAAGTGACTGTAATAACTGAGATTGTCTATAAGGGTCCTTTAATCTTTTAATCAAATCTATGAGAGTCAAATCTTTTCTTCTTTAGAAACATATGTGTGTGTAAGTACGCGCGGTTTACAAGTCGGTTCACGTTCGACACTTTATAGAGTTTGTATAAAACCTTTTCTACTCTTCCATCTTATTTAGTTAAAAGGGTTAAATAAATATGGTTAGTAAAATATTCATTTCATCTTTTTTTATTAGAAACTAATATACAATGTATTCAAAATATTAGATTTTCATATAAATACAATCAACGACGACAAACCTATATATAATTTATATCAGAATAATATTTTATACGTTTATGGTAAATTTAGAACTTCAATTCATATTAAACTTCAGTAATAAAAAATTCACAGGGTTAAACGGTTTACTTGTAAATGTATTAAAGACTTTCTCCTTACACACTGGACCTTTTTACTCTCTACAAATACTTTAAGTTATCTATATTCTGGGAGTTATTTTAATTGTATCCTCATTTTTGGTGTCTCTTTAAGTACCTCAGGTTGAAATAGGTCCAAGAGTTTCCTTTTATCTTTTTATGACCCCTTATTCTCTTTCTACAGTGTCTTTCTACGAGACATTACGTGTCGTGTTAATCTGAGTTCAAGAGGTCTTAGGTCCAGAGGTACTCGGAAGGAGCGTCCCTTGTCCGTGAGTTGTGTTGAGAGATCGTCCGAAGAAAGGTAGAGGGACTCCACACTAAAATTCAAAGAGTAGAGACAGAAGAGAGGATTTTCGAGAGTATTAGGAGGGGAGAGGTGGGAAACAGATTCGTCTTTGAAGTGGACTTGAAGGAGTCAATCTTAGTGTGAGTCGAGACGTGGGTTGGGTAATGCAAGAGGTTCGACTAGGACACGACCTCGAGACACCGGAGTGGTGGACCGAAAGAACTTCTAGAGTAAGGACCACAAAAAAAGAGAGGGACCACAGACAAAAAGGAAAGAGTAGTCATAGGGTGGGAGATAACCTAGTGACACGGGTAGTACTTTGTACGAACGATATAGAGTAGAAATGTTTTTTGTGTATTTGTGTATTGTTCTTTGGCGTTAAGGGAAATGATTTGCAAGAGGAAATGACACCGGGGTGAACAACGAAGAGGACGTGTTCGTCTGAAAAAGTTTCCTCATTTAGTGTATGAGTAACCGTGTCACAGTGGTCGGTGAGTGGAAGTTGGAGACGTTCTTCCAAAAACAGGTGTTGAGACGTCTCTACCGGGAACAGGTCTAGAGACTGGTAAAACTACCACGGTTTGGGACTCTTGTGAAGTACCTAGAGTAGAAGTGTAGGGTCTTCGTAGACTATGTCACTTACGGTGGGTTGGTAAGAAGAGAACTACAGGTTCTGAGGGGATGTAAGGATGGGAAGGAGGATTAGATAGTCCGTGAAGTCACTCCAGAGGAGGAGGAAATGGACTAGAGGTCGACACTCGTAATAGTACTCAGGAGGGTCTCAAGAGAACAGGAAAGAGGAATCTCATAGAGTAAGTTCGTTAATGAAATCTATGTTGATGTATCGACTGTTGAGTGTCGAAATACATCGTTCTACTTTGAGTGTATGGGTGGACGGGGAGACCGAGAAGTAACACTTCCAGATAATATAAACTTTGAGTTGGACGGGTCTCTAGTAAGAAGGAGAGTCTTTAACCCTGGAGGTAAGTAAGTAAAGGAGTTGTGTCCTGAGTAAGAACTAAACGGGTAGGAGGACGGAGATGCGACGAAGGAGCGAGAGTCGGGCGGAGTTGTAACGGAAGACGTCTGCAGTAAGGAAGACGGAGGTTGTACACAGAGTCCGGACAGATAAATGAAGGTAGAGGTCAGGTGTACTGATACCCTCCAAATTTTCTCGGGGGTTCGAACGGAGAGACGTAGGTGTAAAGGAGGGTATGTTAAATGAGGAAGTTACTTCTTTTGGTAATCTCACTCACTGGAGAAAGTAGGTTATAGTACGGTACTAGACTATCCAATTTTAGGAAGTAACTGAAAGGTGACTTGAACCTTATTTTATTTTTGAGAAAGATAGTGAGATCAGACCTGGTAGAGAGAGCCGATTTACTGAGAGTTGGCGTCAAACGTATACAAATCTTGGAAGAAAGAGGTTTCCGGTAGTTGGTGTGAGGTCAGTGGATTTTAATGTCGTTTTTGGGATGAGACTGGTAATCCCGACCGTCACCAAGAAACGGGATATCGATATCCCACAATGTTGAGAGGGTTGTGAACAGAAGTGATCTATCATGTCCTTTCCGTTCGGACCGTACGACATCAGGTACCCCAGTATTTCTCAGTCTGTGCTGCCGCGCTGACTTGTTGTAAAAAGTGTCGTTTAGACATTCACCTATAGAATGGAGGTGGAAAGTCTCTTGTGAGTCTATACCTCTTTCTTCGTCCCACTGCACACGTACCAGTGTCCCACTCTGTCACTGGTAGTGACCCTAAGTCGGGAAACTTGCATTTCAGGCGACAAAGGGTGGGACACTGGTGTCACTGAAAGGAGTAGGACCCTGTCTCAGAGAGACGACACGAAAAATGGAAAATAAGATGGGCCCACCTCCCGAAGGGATCACTGAGTCTACCATTTCGTAGACGGACGTTACGTCCTCTGGGCCAAAGCTAGGGACCCACCCCTTCTAGGGGACCTCTTACCTTACCTGAGGCTGAGGTCTTGAGAACGGACCTCTTAAGGTACTTGTCTCCTCGGACCACCCGATGTCAGATGTCCCAACGTTTCTCAGTCTGTGTTGACTCATTGACTCGGGGGTGGGGATCAACCCCTCCCGTGGTTATTCTTTGAACTGGTATGGGGCTCGACATACATTCACTTACGGTCTTTAGTACTCTACCATGTAAAAATGGTGAAACATAATCACATAATAGATCAAAATATAGGTCACACCAATTTGTGCCGTGTCTTGGAGTCGTACTACTTTCGACTTACACACAGAACCTACCACTCTCCCTAGTTGGTATTTTACCGGTTCGATAATTTATAGACCCCTCGGTTAGGGAGAAAAAGACTAGATACAAAGTCGTCAGTTAGACTTATGTGGTCCTGTAGTGGTGGTCTCTTCGTTACATAGGAGTAACACTCCTTGCACCTGGGACTTGTCCGACGGAACAAGGGGCACACTGAGAGGGTGAAACGTCGATCCACGGGAGATTATTCTCGTGGAAAATATTCCCGTGGAGACACTCGGAGTAGAGGAAATTGATATTTTACTTCCATTATAATCCTAATAGTCTTCTTTTTTATTCAATTATGTCCCCAGTTGCTTGACGTCGGGTACTCATTTCGGTCCAGTAAAAATATTTGTTTAGGCATAATCCTGTATCTGTACGAGTATTCTTAAATAACATACGTCGACGAAAAATGTGTCCCTACCGTCTCGGAATACGTCAATACTGTTCCTAAAGTACCGGGTGTTTCGTTTTTTACGAATCCTAGAAAGGGTGATATCTTTTTCAAACGACTAAGAACTCATTTGTACATATTTTGTGAATCTTGTCAGTAACTGTATATAATTCATGAAATAGACGGACAGATAGACAACAACAGTAAGTCAACGATTCAGTGCAGGATGAGACGCTGGGGTACCCGACGTCGTGTGGTCCGGGACAGGTAGTGGTAGAGGGTCTCAAACGAGTCTGAGTACAGGTAACTCAGCCACTACGGTAGGTTAGTAGAGTAGAAGACAGTGGGGAAGAGGAGGACGGGAGTAATAAAGGGTCGTAGGTAGGTAGATAGGTAGAGACACAGATATAGTATACTGAATCAGACACCCTTCATGATCGTATATACACCGTGACGAAAGAGAAACTTTATTAAGTCAGAGATGGAGGTGTGTTTCCAGGTCTCCAACTCTTGGTACCCGGTTTGTAAGGACCTTACTTTACTCTAATGGGTATATTTAGAGGGTTCAGGAAACTAAGACCTTTTCAGTTTTAATTCAACTTTATTTTAATTGTCTTAAATAACGAAGTCTTCCCCGACACAGATTACTTTTACTCATTGACACATAGAGCACCCGTCTGACATATAGGTCCGTTACGTCGGGCAGTCTTGAGGAGACCCCTTCTAACGTGTCGATATCAGATCACTATAGTCATGACAGGTACACTGAACAAAACCAGTGACTACACCACCTCGCAACCCGAAGGGTTCACCGAGTCACTCATTTGTTAGGTGGGCGTGACGTCCTCTACGCCCAATCTAGGGACCTCACCCTTCTAGGGGACTTCCTCCCGTACCGTTGGGTGAGGTCATAAGAACGGACCTCTTAGGGTACCTGTCTCCTCGGACCACCCAATGTCAGGTTCCCCAGTCTCAGCCCGTATTGACTTCACTGACTCGTACGTGCGTGTACCACTTTACAATGGGGTTTCACCTGTCTAATAATGTTATATTGAACTAGAACTTGATCCCGAGAACCTTGTGTAAGTCAACTCTTTACACCTCCTGTGGAACCAGAGACTAGTAGACACCCTAGTTTTTGTCCTTAGTCTAGATTACTCAGGACCCCTCCGTCGTTCAGGTCCTTCAGTCTATTTTTCTTACCCGAAATTTCCGACTGGTCCCTCTCTTCTGGGACGTCTCTTGGGTCCAGTTCCCCGACTGTTTTCTTTCTGAGTCTCAATGTCGTAGAAACAGCATTTAGACCTCTCATTTTCATAACAGTAAAAGGTTTTAGTCTATGGTATTGAAAATGGGGTGTGAGAAATCATCGATATCGGTAATTTATATGGTTTAATAATTCGTTTTTCAAACATACGGTCGTAACTCGAAAGACCTGAGTGTTCAAAGGCGGTTCGGTGAACCTTAATAAAATATCCATGTAGAGACCTGTAGGGGGTGTAGGGGAGGTATACTGAGGTTTCGGAGACGGGAAGGAGGTAGTCGGACACCCAGTTGTGGTAGGGAACTCGAGGGGAGTGGTGGAGGAGACAGACGAGGTAGGACGCACTGAGGAGGACGGGTTAATGGTGTGACCTATTAATTTGGGTAAATGAATGGACGAGATGATCGAGCATAAGGGAAAAGGTTGAAAGTCTAAGGGAGATCATTTAATAAAGGTAGGGAACGAGTAGTTGTAAAAATAAAGAAGTTTTATTTTGTAGCAGAAACGACCCGTACCGAAAACTCGGGTGCCACCATGAGTCTACTGAGTGTACCTCCTGAACGACAAAAGGAGGTTCCATAAGTCATGGAAACGCTGGGGCTATAATGAAGGGTCCTGGTAAAGAAGGAAACGGAATAGAGGACGGGTTATCCCTACCCCAACTATTCTTCCTCAATTGTGTACTCTTAGACCGTAAACTTGTCTATTGACGAGAGAAGTGAACCTGTGTCAAATCCGTCAAAAGGTACAAATCGACTTACGTAGACCTATGATCTTAAAGTCTTGACTCTTATGGTCCCTTCGATAGTCAATAGGAGGGTCAGGTTTGGTCTTTACCTGCGTCATTGTCGGACACTAGGAGGTCGGAGACACCCGTGGAGTGGGAGGTCTTCCGGGGGTCAGATTACACTGTACGACCGAAGACCACGTCTTCCCTTTTATTTCCCGACCACCACGGGGTCGAGATTGTGAAAGCATCGTCGGTACCCGTCCAGAAATTTGAGGGACGTGGAACTATACAACGAGTATTTTGTCCCTACGATCGGGTCGGACGAAGGGACACACGACCTTCCAAGATGTTCTCGTGCGGAAACCTTCGTGCAAGTACGTCACCTTCACCCGAGGGAAATGTCCAGACTCAAACGTTCCCGTCGAGGGACCGGTACGGACCTCGGAGGTTCCTCGACACGACCGAAGGGCTTGACGACTCCGACCACGACTACCTTCCCGAGACCCGTTCTGGGGCACCGACGTTATCGGCCCGAAACGTCCGGAAAACCTGTATTCTCCCGTCTTTAATATCTATTTTAGTGGGGGTTTGTTCAGTCGATAACATCGGGTGACTATTCTTAAACGGATACCGACCGATGTCAGTATAAATAGTAGGACATTTATTTACTTCTACATCTCTTTCGTCAAGTGTTCTAAGTTTCCTCCAACTCTTGTCCTCTCTCTCTCTCCTTTCCTCGTTCCTTTCCCTCTATCTCCCCAATAGTCTACCTTACACCGAGGTCTACGACACTTGTTGGAGGAATCCCTCGAACAAGTTCTTCGCCCTTTCGGTCCTCGTCGACTTCCCGTCTGTCTCACTTGCCACGGACTTACCCGTGCCAGGTTTACAGACCCTCTGGAGGTGACGGGTACGGGTTCCGGTCGCATCCTCGGTCGACTCGGAGGTCATCAGTTCCCCCGAGGTAGTCGTCGTCGTGAGTGTCGTCAGTAGGTGACCGGTCCTCCCTATGAGGTACGGTGGGCGACTCGACCCTGAGTGACCTCGTAGGGGACACCCGTGGGGGAGTGGAGTGTTCGTCGGGTATTCGGGTTCACTCCTCCACCCTACCTCCCACGAAAGGAGTGATGTCGACGGGGTAGGTCCGGCGGACTCTCGGTTCTCCCGGACCTGTGTGGGTACCGAGAAAGTGGTTAGGAGAGAGGAGTTACGTAGGGACCGAAACTCTGGACCGGTGAGTCGGAGTTTTCGTTCTTCGTAGCGTCACCGAAACAGCAAGGAAATCATTGTATAGAGTCCGTGTTATAGATAGGGTTCGGAAATAGGTAGGGGAGAAGAGGGTAGTGTCCGTGCCGTCGTAGAATCGGGACGAGCCTGAGAGTTGTTACTTTGGTCCCGGGGCGGACGGAAGGTTTGTCAGGACTCATTGCTCCAGAGACGGTTCGCGGTGGGAGTGGGAGAGGGTTCGAACACGAGCCAGTACAGACTGAGAAACGTTGGGGAACCTAACATCGGGTGCTCCGAGGACACCGACACCCTAAAGGGTCCGTTCTTATGACCTCGCACACGGTAAAGGACGAGGTCCCTTAGAAGGACTGGGTCCCTAGTTTGGGTGTAGAGGATGTGACCGTCTGTCCAAGACGGTGGACCCTTTGGGGAGGTCCTTTTATCATACATAGTTATGAAATAACGTTCTGAGGACCGATAGAACAATAAATAATGTACAACTTTCCTTTCAACATAGATAACTCTTCATTTTACTGTTTCACCAGAAGTCACGTATCTTTCTAGTGACGAAAAGTACAAAAGACAAAGAGAAAGGTCCCCGAACTTTTACGTTCATTGAGAAAGTCAGTACAAAGCAGAAGGTCCAAAATTTTATTCTCCTCAGACGTAGGTGTGGTGAGAGTGGAATCTCGTTTCTTTCCTCTTACTTGCGTCATACGTTGGTGCGCGACGACGGTCGGACTTGTTTTTTTGACCTTAACCACAAGAAAAGATTTTGTGGTTCGAAAGTATGTGAAACCTCTAAGGATTTATCATGTCGGGATTGAACCTACACTAGACATCTTACAGCATTTATAATTTAATCACCAAATATATCTTTGGTATTCTTTACATGTCTTTCCCTACATCGAGGATATTTCAGACTCTAAGCTATGACTCTATTTTAGGGAAAATCTTTGTGTAAGCAATTTCGTCTAAGACTACACTGGGTTGTCAAGTGAGGTATCTGTTCACTACGGTCTCCGATCTTCATTTAATTATTCCGTTGTAAGATTACTTTAATTAAATATGACTCTCTCAGTTCATCGTGACTCTGATATTGGGTCTTTCACTCGGTCTCACTCCGCCAATCCTTCATACCGTTCCTTCCCTTTCAGTCGCAGATCCTCGTCCCGACATCCTAAGCCCGTCTCTACTTCCGGGTCGAGTAGCGTCGTAAAAGACTGTGTAGGGACGACGGACTGTCACCCCCGTATGCTTGAAGAGTTCACCAAAATAATGAGAGGAGAGGGTATGACAACGGAGTCTTAAAATAAAATATCAAACACTGGTATAGATAAAAAGGTGGATGAATTAAGACTAGGGGAACTTCTCTCCCTGATTCAACGTGAGTTGACACAACGGTTTGATTCAAATTGTACTCCGGCACGACATATTTCACTCACGAGTTTTTATCGAAACTTCGTTTCTCACTTATTTATACAGTGACACGTATATGACGTGCGTACGTGTGTGTGTGTGTGTGTGTGTGTGTGTATGTGTGTGTGTGTGTGTGTGTGTGTGTGCGAGAAGACCAGGGTACTCAGACGTATTCCGTATCGGGACTGTAAGGGTGCAGGAAGAAAAAGACAGGAGGACGAACCGTGGAAAAGTAGACAGTCTCGACCCGAGTTTCAGTGTTTACCACTACAAGTGTCTTGACACTATAGGTGGTAGTACCCCGATCATCGGAATTAAATTCATAGAGAACCTGACATTTTTGGTACTCGTAGAGACCTGGGATTGTATATGACAGTATATAATCCGTGAGTCATTTATAAATGGGTCTATTCACCTCACCTTATACATTCATTCCCGTCTTTTCGAATTTCAATAAAAACCAAATTAGTCTTTTTCGTGTAATTTACAGTAAAGAAAATTCAGAATGTACCACATGACTGATATTGTGTTTTTGTACTACTTACTGTCATATTCTGAGATCGAAAAGAACAAAAAAAAAAAATTAATTAAAAATTAACTTCCTATCAACGAAATGTTGTGACACGACCAAAGACGGTATGTAGTTGTGCTTAGTCGGTGTCTATGTGTGTACAGGGGAAGGAGACCCAGGAAGGAGGACGGAGAGTGTTGTACGGTAGGAAGATCCAACAGTGTCTTGGGCCCAAACTCAAGGAACTCAGTACGTCGTATAAATGTGACCGAGAGACAGAATGCATGCCACCACATATTCAGAGGTAGGACGAGAGTGGTAAGTGGGGTGGGAGAGGAGCGGGGTGACACAGTTCAGGAAAGGAATACAGACACAGAACTGACGACGGGACGTTTATCCGAGTAGTCACGGTAGACAGATCTAAGGTATATATACACAATTATGTACGAGAAATAAAGAGAGAAAGACTAAATGAAGTGAGACATATTATCCGAGACCCTAGTAGGTGGAGTAATCTTGGTCGAGTGTACGTAAGAAAAAATACTGACTCATTATAAGGTAACGCATATACATGGTGTTGAAGGAATGGGTGAGTAGACAACCATCCGTGGATCAAATGAAGGTACGGGATCGATAACATTTATCACGACGTCATTTGTGACCCCATGTACATTCTGACATTGATAATTGGTCCCTTTCCGGTACCTCGAGAAAGTCGTTCACTTCTCTGGGAGTTCCGGGACTGGACCGTACACTCTCGTCTCCCGTGCCCAGGACCCCTCCCCTGACTCGTGGGTCTCGCCCGTCGTGATACGGAAGGGAAGATAGAGAAGTGGTCCTTGGTGGAGTCCTGATACACGTTCGCAACTAATCTTTCTGTACAAAGGGATACCGGTGTCAATTAATTCTCAGGTGTTCGTATTGACCTCTCTTTTTTTCATGGACGAATACATGACTAGGTAGTCTTAACAGGTGAGACTACTTCACTCCACTTTAGACTAGAGACACCCGACCCCCAGTGGTGGTTCACCTGTCCCGGGGAGTCGTTCGTCTCAAAGACAGACATTTTACCATTCTTATTGTCAGGGATGAGACGGCCTAGAAAATGTGTATATGTGAACACGTTTTCCCGACAGAATATGTACATCTGTGTGTACATGTACGTTCTGTACATATACCTGTACATGTACACACACGTAGATAATTTATTAACACAATATATACATGTATGTATATTTTGTTTATTATATATATAAGAACCACACACGAGTCCGTATAGGTTGAGAAACACTGAGTCACCTAACGTCGGACGGTCCGACTGGTAGCTTAAAAGGTCCTTTCTTATGACCTCACCCAACGGTAAAGGAAAAGATTCTCTAGAAGGATTGGGTCCCTAGTTTGGACGTAGAGGACGTAACTTTCGTCTAAGAAATGACGACTCGGTGACCCCTTCGGGTATATACAAGTGTCCATCCACCGAGTCCACCATTCCTTAGACGGACGGTTACGTCCTCCGGTTCCAAGTTAGGGACCCAGTTCTTCTCGAGGACCTCTTCCCTTACCGTTGGGTGAGGTCATAAGAACGAACCTTTTAAGGTTCCTGTCTCTTCGGACCGTCCGACGTCGGGTGACCCAGTGTTTCTCATCCTGTACTGACTCGTGTTGTGTTGCTTACGTTGTGGTCTCTTATTTTTATTTACGACTTAGTGTCAATGAAATTATCTAAGGTTGAGACTTACACTACGAACCCAAAGTCTTCTCCCCTCACCGTCAGGCTTGACTAAAAAGGATATCGTAGAGTATACCATTATCTCCTTGGCATAGGGTGGGTTAGTTTAGGACCATCAGGATCCTCCGTCCCCCACTGGTGGGTTAGTCTGTCGTTATGGGTAAAGTCCAGTGCAGACTCACACAACATGAACTGTGTACCTATAATAAGTGTGAGAGGGGTGTCGAGTCTACGTTGTCACGTTAATCTCAAGGTTTATAGAAGGGAGTGAGAAGTGAGAGTTTTACAGGACCTTTAAGGATTCAACCCGTCTATCGAAGACTTATTTAGTTTAATCGTTAATCGTTTTATTGTTGTTGTTCTATTCTATACGTTTTTAGAGTTTGTTAATGTACCGTTTACGGTTCTCTTTCTTTGTACACTTACAAATACATAATCAAATTTCGGACACGTAGGTTGTGATGAAGGAGTCCTTTGTGTGTACGTCTAAAAAGATAGACCCGTCACGTATGTGTCCCTTCTTTCCTCCCCTACCGATCTTTGACCCCTATTCTAGTATCAGATATTTCCCGAAAGTTTGTCACCACGACTTCTCAGAACTCTTAGGGAACCTGTTGTTCTAATTTTATCAGTTAAGATCGGGAAAACCGACAGACTCACCGTGGTACCACCAGTCGTTCTTGTTCGCGGAATGCTTTCCTCCGTTTTTCCCTCGGTTCTTCTTTCACCAATTGGGTAAAAGATTTTTTCTAACCATACTGCACTTTCGTGGTCGATACAAGTTATATTCCTTATAACCCTTTTGTAACCAGTGCTCTTGAGTTCCTTGGTTTTAGTGCAGACTACCGGAGTTTCCAGTACAAAACCTTCACTCAGAACGACTGGACGTCTTACTACTTCATCGTAAATCTTTTAAGTCCGATTAATGACTCCTACAATTCCCTTTTTGACGGACAGATTAAAAGTACCACACCTAGAATGGGCACTGTTTTACACGAGGTACCAGTTTTTTACCGTCCGGTACTAACTTCGAGTGCAACTGTAGTTCTGATGGCTACCAATGAACGAAGCAGAGAAGACACACCCAAAATGATTTTTCGCGTTGTTAGTCTAAGACTTCTGGAGAATGCGGGTCGTGGTCGTCCACGCGGTCTAGGTGTTCTGCTACCTTTAGCACTGGGCTCTCCACGTCTGTTTACTGAACTCTCTCCACCAGTTATTTAACTAAGGTCTATCGTGGCCTTTTCTGTATCTTTTCCGAACGGTTAGCTAAGTAGACGAGGTACTACAGAGACAATCTTTTCATTTTTACGACTTCTTCGGGTTTAAACTTAACCCTTTTAAGCACCTCGATGTACCACTTCCGTCATCAAGATCTTTTCGATGACCCCTACTCTGTCCACGATTTCAACTTGCTCGACTACCTATGTTCGGTGGTCAGGTTCTTAGTCAAATTTTACGTCTGAGAATTACCTCTGTTTATTTTCTAGAATAAACACCAATGTTTTTTTTTCAACCAGTTAGGATTTCCTTTAGTTGGGACTTATAAGTAACCTTCCTGACTACGACTCGACTTCGAGGTTATGAGACCGGTGGACTACCCTTTTCTGGGACTACGACCCTTTCTGACTTCCGTTTTCCGTTTCCCCGTCGTCTTCTACTCTACCAAGCTATCGTAGTGGTTGAGTTACCTGTACTCAAACTCGTTTGAGACCTTCTATGACCTCCTGTCTCTTCGGACCGTACGACATCAGGTACCTCAGTGTTTCTCAACCTGTGTTGAACCGTTGATTTGTTGTTGTTGTATTTCCCGTGACCAATCTTCTCACTGTACTCCCGTTACACCCCTATTAAACTCTTTATCTCGTTCCGGTACTCCCCGATCCACTCAACACCTTCGTTCACAACTTGTCTTATTCTGCAAGCCCACACACCCTGAGTTTCTCTGTCCTTTGTTCGTACAAAAGACAGTTTCCTGCCTGTACTACCTAAACGGTAAAGAAAAAGAAAGGACCACCGAGTCTACCATTTCGTAGACGGATGTTACTCCCTCTGGACCCAAGCTAAGAACCCAGTCCTTCTAGGGGACCTCTTCCTTTACCGTTGGATGAGGTCGTCACAACGAACCTTTTAGGGTACCTGTCTCCTCGCACCATCCGATGTCAGGTACCCCAGTGTTTCTCAACCTGCACTGAAATGAGTGAGTAAAAGAACTAGGTCCTTGTATGTGATTAAAAATTTTTAATTTTATGGAAACATCGATAAAAACAACGTCATGTAACCCTATGTCAGGAATTTTTATTAGAGTTTCTATGTAGTACATTCGTACAGAGAAATTCCAAATGACCTCTTACCGGTCGTACGAGCAGACGGGTACTGGTACCGCAGGTGAGAGGTACACGTGTGTCTACCGTAACGGGGCACCCGTCCCCCTGAAGGACTGTCGTCGTACTTGAAACCGAGAACCCCAGAAGTGAAGGTCGAGTCCCACATGACACCGAAGAAAGCTTTCACTTTCAGAGAGTCAACACAGGTTGAGAAACACTAGGGTACCTGATATGTCAGGTACCTTAAGAGATCCGGTCTTATGATCTCACCCATCGACAAGGGAAGAGGTCCCCTAGAAGGGTTGAGTCCCTAACTTAGGTCGAGAGGGTGCAACGTCCACCTAAGAAATGGTCTACTCGGTGATCCCTTCGGGTTCTTATCACCTCACCCATCGGATAGGGGAGAGGTCCTCTAGAAGGGTTGGGTCCTTAGCTTGGACCCAGAGGACGTAACGTCCACCTAAGAAATCGTTGACTCGCTAGTCCCTTCCGTTACCGTGATTAAAAGGTGAAAGCGTGTGTTCCAAGATAGACGGACCTACCGAGAAGGAGGTTTACATAAGTGTAGAAGGGACAGTCCGACGACGAGACGATAGTGGAGAGGTTTTGTAGGAGTGGTTGGTGGGTTAAATTTCACAAAACAACAACAAGTCAGCGAGTCAGTACGGACTGAGAAACACTGGGGTACCAGACGTCGTACGGTCCGAAGGGACAGGAAGTGATAGAGGGACTCTATTACAAATTGTCGGGGTTTAAGAATGGGAAAGAACCAAATAGTAATCGTTTACATAGTATAAAATGTACAAATAGAGTTATGAAGACAAAAGAAGAGGGTAACCTTAAGTCCGAAGTAATTCTGTTCTTAAAAATGGAAAAATTTTGACAGGATAGAATAGGGGTTAAGTGTTCACCAAGTCGCCATTTTATTAGATAGACGGTCACGTCTTCTGTGTCCTCTACACCCAAGTTAGGGACCCAACCTTTCTCTAGGACCTCATCCTTTACCGTTGGGAGAGGTCTTAAGAACGGACTTTTTAGGGTACCTCTCTCCTCCGACCCCCCCACCCCGTCCGATGTCAGGTACTCAAGTGTTTCTCAGTCCCTATACTGACTCACTGACTCGTGTTATATATAGTATAGGGGTCAGGGACTCTGTCGTGGGTCGTGTGTCCTCCCAGAGTCTTACGTAGACACCTTCCTTCCTTACTTACGTAAACCCCTATCGAACATACCTCCAGTATCAAATTCCTTCTTCCCCTTGTCTATTTCCCCCGTCGGTCCCGTCCTTTTGGTTCTCCTTAAGGTAGGTGTCCTCTCTTTCCCCACTTATTTCTTTTCCCTCTCTTTGTCTCCTCTCACTCCGTGTCCCGGGAATCCTCCTCTCCGGTCCTGTCGTCGTGGTCTACGGTCCCACCCCAGGTCTCCCCTGCTGGCACCGGAAAGTCTTGCTTTACCAACACCCACTGAGAGTTGTTGTACCAAAGTCATCTGCTAGGTCTGACTGTTAACGGTCCTCAATTTCCACCACAACCACCATGTCTTGGGTGGATGGTTACGTCCTCTACATTCTTTGCACCCAAGCTAGGGACCCAAACCTTATAAGGGACCTCCTCCCGCACCGTTGGGTGAGGTCATAGGAACGGCTCTCTTAGAGGTACCTGTCTCCTCGGATCTCCCGATGTCAGGTACCCCAGCGTTGCTCAGTCTGTACTGACTTCGCTGAACCGTCTCGTGTCGTGTTTCCCTTCTAAAATTTTCATCTCGATTACTTTTATTAGGTTGACTCTTTCTTTCTTTCCCTCTGTCCCTCCGTCTAACCGGTCGACCAGAATCGTCGTGTCTGAAACCTTTCTTCCGAATAATAACTATGTAGTCTCCGACACATGGTCACACACACACAGAGTCAAACACATGGACTCACATAGACACTCACTCACTCACACATACACTAGTACATACATAGACACACAGACACACAGACACACACACGTTAACACATACAACAGACACACACACAGACACACACACACTCACATCCTACTGGGTCCTCATCAGGAAAGTTCATGTGTTCTTGGGTGAAGTGGTTTAAAAGACTCATTTACTGTCTTTAGTTGTATCTTAATTCTTCGGTAACTGTGACACTTAAAAACTAAAAAGACAAAGTGAGGGTCCTAAATTCCATGGTGTTACAAGTGTGAAGTGAAATAACCCCTAGAAAAATCTGTTATTAAAATACCGTCGAGTCTTGATTCAAAGGTTCAGTTTTCTTAACTGGATATGTACACGACAACTACGTTTATCTTTTACCACCCTTGTTTAATTTTTTTTTTTCCGTTTCGGAACGTATTTTATTTATTTATTTCGTTTATTTTCGGGATATCCTGGACTTTTGTCCGCTTTATTTAAGAGACTTCTCCTTTTACGTAAAACAAGATTATAAGAGAATTATCTAAAAAAAATTTTGTACTATTCTTCTAACTTTCTTTGGCTCCCTTGAGACCTATCTAATACGTTTATGAGTAAGGTAAAGAGACGAAAACCCACTTCGTACCCGTGGCAAAAATTTCGACTTTTGGGGGTCGTGAGTGATAGAGACAAGGGGTCGACCACTCGTGTTGGTTTCCTAATACGTATTACGCAGGCACTAGGGACCGTCGTTTCTGTAAATACGCGTCGAGTTTTTTGAGACCCTACGACGTCAAGAGTCCCCGAATCTTCCTTCTAAAAAATTTATGTCAAGGTACTAAAAGTGGTCGAATAGAGTTGGTCCTCCAATTTATACGAGAGAGAAGACGTGGAACGAGAAAGTCTCTCTCTTCCTTCGTCCCTCCTTAAACGACGAAGACGTCGATCCGTACCATTACTGAAACTGAGACTAAGATCCAATAGGTTATTGCTGATTCTGGAGGGAAGTAGAGGGGAGAAAAACTTTCACATTCCAAATGTGGTCGCTTATAGGGTGTGATTCAAAACGGTATTAATAATAAAAATATTATTGGAAAGATCGTATCTTTTTACAGAACGTAGTAAATCCGAGTCTCTTTATTTTACGATATAAAAGTAACAGAGGAGAAGAAATGGAGTTTACTGAACTAAACGGTCCCCTTTTTTTTAGTGAGGTTATGTTGACAAAATTGGATCCTAAGCTGCTGAATAAAATGTGACAGAGTAAGCTGTTTATGGGGCACCGACCACTGATACGGAAAGATGTCCGCAAGGACGGTGGTCTCAAGAATCTAGGTCCACACGACGTTTGGGTCCAAAACAATCCTTATGGGGGTCTCAATCCCAAGTCACGTATTATCTCGGGTGGAAGCAAAACGTTTGTGACAGAACCAGACTTCCCTCGATGGTGGGACGTACGTCGGGTTTCTTTTTCTAGGTTTATTTTAATGGGGTCTTTACAGATGAGAACGATTTTGTCAGTACCCGTTTCCGTAGATATCATAAGTAAGACTATTCTTGCCAGAAAGAATTCACTTGGAATCTCTATTCTAGTACATAATCCCTTTATTTATTTAACGTCGATATAAACGGACTTACGAAATTGTGCGGGGTCTGTCTTTACTAATTTCTTCTACGAAGAAAAAATATGAAAGGGACGACACAGGAGACATGACAGTCCAGTCTGATGGACATACATTAGGATTTGAAGGATTTCCTTCAAGGAACTAGTTTTCTATCCTTGTATTGGTGAGGATCTCGGGACCCATGTTTATTTGACACACAGTGAAATTGTTTATACTAAATTTCCCACCACCAGCCGAACCTACCAAAGGTCGTTTTTGGCGGAGGGTTCAAGTAGTGACCTTTACCTAAGTTCTACTAAGTAATTTTTTATTTTGTATTAGACTTTGTCTTACTGTTCGAGACATCAAATTATAAACCCACCGTGTCCGTGGGCCTCAAATATTTTAAGTTTAATTTATCGGTCAGTGGTAAGAGACGTACGACAGTCCCAATTAAGTCTAGCGAAAAGGGTGAGAGCGGAAGAGACTAAGTTCGAGCCGTTTCGTCTCGATATTAATCCCTTGCCCGTCATGAGTGACAAGTGGTCAACCCACATTCGAAATTTGATTATTGAGTCGTTAATGCTCTTTTTACTCGTCATTAATGTGCGTAAAATGAGCGCCGATCTGTCTACCTTGTAAAAGAAGAGCAATAACCGTTTGACAGTGGTGTAAATAAAGTAAAAATGACAAATGATAAACAACATGAAACTAATTCTCATTAATGTCCGATCCTTTTATACTTTTGGTACTTGCAACCCATAAAAATTTTTTATCTTTCTCCGGGAAAAGGAGCTAGACAGAACGGCCTCGAGAGTAAAATTTAAGATAACTTTCCTATGGTCGCAAGAGTTCTTTAGAACTCAGTCGGAAGCCAAGACACTATCGAGAAGTCGTCCCTTAAAGGTTCGAATGACTAATAAACCTAGTAGTGTCCGGTGTTTATGACTGAACAAGAGAATGTTTTCGGAGGAAAAGGGAGTAGACATAAGGAAAGCACGGTCACTGGTTCATCTCGTCTTTAAGTGGAAACGGGTCTTATTTCCTTAATGACATCTTTGTCTAGTAACGATAGCAAAAGGACCAAAAATCCTTCTCTTCAAATAAAGGGGAGGGTTGGAACATTTTATTAAAGTATATGTAACACATCCTTTGTTACTCTCATTCTCGACGGATGATTTTGAAGGGAGACTTCGGGACATTTATTTAGAGTGGTTAAGATTCTAGTGTATTGTAAATGTAAAATGAACGACTGTTCCGTATTCGTCATAACTATTATGGTCACCCCCCTTATATGAACTTTAGTAAAAGTCGGTGGTGCAAAGGATTGACCACAATAAGTAATTAAATACATCCGATCTTTGAACGTGATCAAAATTTCTTTATAATTACTCTTTTCTCGCGTATATCTTTAAAGTGAGAGACGTGTATCTAAAGTCGGTTATAATTTGTGTCTTAGGTAAAATTTCATCCAGGGACACTCATTTTACTGTACACGTGGTGAGGATACTAAGGGAGGCTACGAAGTTTTTTTGTTAACACTTGGTACTAATGACTCCTACCTCAGGTTTAAGGTGGGTACCTACTGTGTCAGTCAGGGTCCTCTTTATAATTATTTTCGGCAATGCCAGATGTTAACCGGGTATGTTTGCGTACTAAAACGTCCTTTTTTTTTTTTTACGACAAGGAGGAAGGATTTTCTGTGTGAACCTTTATAGACTCTTCACTACAAACCGGAGTCAAAAAGAATTACCTTCTTTTGTTTGTTTTTTTATCCGAGACAAGATGTTCCCGGCGTATAACTAAGTACCTTTACGGTTCACAATTACGTGCCTGAGCGATTACCGGGACGGACACGCCATTAGACGACACGACCACGCTACGTACCTTAACTAATCAAAGGAATTACTCGGAGTCTACCACGACCTGACCCCACGTCTTACGTTTCGTCCCACTCACACGTCGACCTCTTTTGGTGGAGTGGAGCCTCGTCGGACCTCTCCCTTCGCGTCCTCGTCTTTTACACCCGCCCCGACTCGACCTCCCCTCGATCCCTCCGTTCTCCCGGAAAGAGGGTATCCGCTACGACGTCACAGACGCACAGACCGCAGGAGGGCCTGTTTCGTCCACTACGAGTCTTGGGTCACCACTACGACGTCACTGGTGTACGTCGGGACTCTTGTCGGTCCCCACTGGGAGCGAAGACGGGGGATGACACCATCTCGGGATCCGGAGACAGGGGACTAGGTGTCGAAGGACACTAGGTACTTTCTCCCGTTACCACAACGGTGGAATGGACGTATATACATATTTGACACAGTGTTTTAACAGAGGTATTTGTATGACTCTCTCCTTCATTATCCTTCGACCATTCTTTCAGTCCACTCATAACCTGTCGGTCCCACCACACACACTCACCCTTGGAAGCCCCCGCCACCCACTGGGGTACTTCGACCGATTCCTCCGATACCTAAGGAGGACACTACCTCCTTAGTGTCCGACACTCGTCCTCCGGTCGAGTGTGCGAGGCACGTGACCCGGCTGACGGTTCCCACCACGGTTTTGGATTCTTTCGTGTCTCTTTCCTTCCTCCCTTTCTCGTCTTAGTCTCTCGAGAGGAAAGAGCCAGGAGTGGTGCGGGGACTGTGTGTGTGTGGAATATGTGTGTGGTGTGTGTGTAGTATATGTGCGTTGTGTACGTCGGTACATATGTGGTATATGTGTGGTGTTATGGTCTGTGTGTACGTCGTATATTTGTGTGCTGTGTATATGTGTGTGGTGTGTATATGGTATACAGTATATGTGTGTGGTGTGTGTGTGGTGTGTGAATGGTGTGTATATATGTATGTGTATATGTGTGTATACGTTGTGTGGTATATGGTATATGGTGTGTGTGTGGTATCTGTACGGTATGTGTGACGTGTTTTATGTGAGGTGTGTACATGGTGTGTGTGATGTTCGTGTGTGTGTAGTGTATGTGTAGTATGTGGATGGTGTGTGGTATATGTGTGTGGTGTGTTTCGTATACGTCTGTGTGTGTGTGGTGTGTGTATGTTTGTGTGTTTATATGAGGGATGTATGTGTTTGTGTTTATTGAGGTTTTGTATGTTTGTGTGTTTATGTGGGGGGTGGTGTTTTATGTACAGGGGGGGTGTGGTCTGTGTGTGTGTGTGTGTGTGTGTGTGTGTGTGTGTGTGTGTGTGTGTGTGGTCTCTCACTACGTTTATGATCTATTCGGTAATTCTTGAAAATGTAAAAAATTATCATACATTTTCCTTTAAATCCTTTCGTAAAGATGAAAGTGTTTCTTTATATTAGTCTGTTAGGACTGACGAAGTAACGTGAGTACATTCCTCTTTTGTCCCTGTTCTTTGGGGTGTTGAACCCCTCCTCTTTCGGACAAGAGTGCACTCCATAGGTGAGAATTGTTGTGTGCTCCCTTCCACGACGTACTTTGAGGTACACAAAGTCAGTCACACGTGAAAGAGAGAAAGGAAGTAATGGACTACTCTACAGGTCTCACACAGGTTTCTTGTCTTAGCCCTGAGGCTCTGACGTCTCTAATCCGACGCAACACAAGATCGTGTCTCGTGTCTAAGTCCTCATGTTATTTCACGTAAGGTGACCTACCTATGTCTTCCTCCACTACCTTAAGGTCGACTCGACAAAGTCTAAGATTTTCTGCTACCACAATTTCACGACGTGAGTTATACGGTCGTTTAAACCTTTTGAGTCGTCACCGGTGTCTTTACCTTTTCCAGTCAAAGGTGAGGTTAGGGTTTCTTCTCGTTACCGTTTCTTGCAAGTCTGATGGTATGCTAAAGTGAGTAAAGTGTACGATCGTTCCATTACGAGTTTTAGAAAGTTTGATCTGAAGTCGTCATGCCCCTTGTACTTAACGGCCCACATGTTCGACCTAAATCTTTTCCGTCTCCTTGGTCTCTGGTTTAACGGTTGTAGACAACCTGGTATTTTTTTTCGTTCTCTCAAGGTCTTTTTGTAGATTAAGACGAAGTAACTGATTTGATTTCGGAAAATGACACACGTGGTTTTGACCTTTTAAGAATTTCTCTGCCCGTATGGTCCGGTGGACTGGACGGAGGACTCTTTAGACACCCGTCCAGTTCTTCCTTGTCAATCTTGACCTGTACCTTGAGGATTTAACCCTTTCCTCATGTAGTTCCGATATAAAACAGTGGGACGAATAAATTTAAGATACGTCTCATGTAGTACACTTTACGGCCCAACTTACTTAGTGTTCGACCTTAGTTCTAATGGTCTTCTTTATAGTTGTTGGGGAACCTGTCGTTCCTCTAGTTTAGTCAGTTAGGATTTACTTTAGTCAGGACTTATAAGTGACCTTCCTGACTATGAACTTCGACTTCGAGGTTTTGAAACCGGTGGACTACGTTTCTCGGTTGAGTAACCTTTTCTGATACTACGACCCTTTCTAATTTCCGTCCTCCTCTTCCCTTGTTGTCTCTTCTATCAATCTACCGTAGTGACTGAGCTCCCTGTACTCAAACTCGTCCGAGACCCTCGACCACTACCTGTCCCTTCGGACCGCACGACGTCAAATATCCTAACGTTTCTCAGTCTGTGTTGACTCTCTGACTTGACTTGTCTATCCGTCTACTGTTGTGAGATTACCGTCTTTCACTTCTCCTTGATTTCTCTGAGAAATACTCTCACTTTCTGTTCTCACCTATTCAACCGAATTTTGAGTTGTAAGTTTTTTGATTCTAGTACCCTAGATCAGAGTAGTAAACCTTCGTGTATCCCTCCCCCTTTACTCCTTCGTCACTGTCTATAACAAAGGAACCCGGGGTTTTGGGGACACCTACTACTGACGTCCGTACTTCAATTTTCTGTGAACAAGAAACCTTCCTTTCGATACTGTTTGGATCTGTCGTATAATTTTTCGTATCTGTAGTGAAACGGTTGTCAGAGATATCAGTTTCGATATCCAAAAGGTCATCAGTACATACCTGTAGTCTCAACCTGATATTTCTTTCGACGCATGACTTCTTAACTACGAAAACTTGACACCACGACGTCATCTGAGAACTCTCAGGGAACCTGACGTTCCTCTAGTTCGGATCAGGTACCTTAAGAGGTCCAGTCCTATGACTTCACCCATCGGAAAGGGAAGAGGTCCCCTGGAAGGGTTGGGTCCCTAGCTTGGTTCCAGGGGGCGAAACGTCCTCCCAAGAAATGGTCGACTCGATGTTCCCTTCGGGGTAGGATTTCCTTTAGTTGGGACTTATAAGTGACTTCCTGACTACGACTTCGAGGTTATGAAATCGGTGGACTACACTTCTCGACTGAATAACCATTTCTGGGACTACGACCCGTTCTGACTCCCCTTTTCCACTTCCCACACTGTCTCCTACTCTACAAATCTATCGTGGTGACTGAGTTTCCTGTACTTAAACTCGTGTGAGGTCCTATATCACTTCCTGTCCCCTCGGACCGGACAACTTCAGGGACCCCATAGGTTCTCAACCTGTACTAAATCGGTGACTTTTTGTTCACCTCCCTATCTACCCACCTACCTCCCTCTTTGATACCGCACATTATCTTCTATCGACAAGGACTGACGTCCGGTACAACCACACTCAACCTAAACGTACTACCGATGACGGACGGTGATCATCCGTTCATCATCTGTGAATTATACAAGGTTATAGAACTTGAACCATTTCGTTCAACAGTCAGGGTGAACATTGAGTGTGAACCCACCGGAAAGAAGTGCTGTGACTGGAGAACAAAGTGAAACAAATCCTTAAAACGTTTGTAACCTCGTGGTACTAAGTTATTAGAACCCTATGGGACCCAATCTAAGTCAATGTGATCAGGGGAAACCTCCTGAAGAGTCTCGGAATTGACTCGACACTACTAAATTTCGCTCTTTTAATATGAGTGTCTTGTAGACTTCGAAATTGTCTCGTCTGACCCTTTGTGACCGAGCCTTACCGACTCTGAGTCGATTGACCGGATAACGTCGGTTTCCACCCGAGAATACGGGCCAATGTCCGACTTAAAAAAGTGAGGGGAGGTAAAGATAGGGAAGAGGCATGAAGTCTTACACTGACGTTGACCCTATAAGTTTCTCCATCAACTCAATTTTATCCCGACAATGTCACCCAGGGTTGTGTAAGGTTGAAGACAGGATTATTCTTCTCCTTTATATCTGTATACCTCTCTACGGTCACCACGTGAGTGTCTACCTTCTGGTGCACTACCACTTCACTCTTCGGTTCCTCTTCCAGAGTCCTCTTTGGTTGGGTCGGATGTGGAACTAGAACCTGAAGGTCGGAGGTACTGTCACTCTTTTATTTAAAGACGACAAATTCGGTGGATGAGACAGGATAAAACAACAATGTCGTACTCGACTGGACTGTATACCAGGTGAAGTAGGTGTAGACGAGATGTCACTTGTACTCCGAGTAACACCCCTCCTCCCACTCTCCTTCCACCAGTTTTCCGTGTTTGAAGGTCAACCTTCTATTTATTCATGATCCCCACATTTGTGTTGTACTACTGATTTATGAATGTTGACGACACACTACATATCTTTTGTACAACTTCTTTCATCTAGGATACTGACGAGTAGGGTTCCTCTTGACAACCCTTAAAATCCTGACGTCGGACCCTCTGTGATAGAGTCCACTGGTGTTCTCTCGACTGAGTTTCCTCCGTCCCCTCCTCAGTTCGATATATGATCAAACGTCCTTCCGAGTCCATTAGACTTACAATTTTCTAATGACAAGGAGAATGTAGGAAGGGTTGGGGGACTCGAGGACTCACGAATGGACCTTCCTTTCTCGATTACCGAAGATCTGTCGATAGAAACGAAATGGTCCCGAGTCTTTGAACGTAACCCTTTTCTTGACAAATGACCATCTCGTATTTCGTCTTTTATAAAGTAAAGTGTTAACATAGGTATATTCTTCTACCTACCGTTCTTATGTGTCTTGATATGTTTGTTCTAGAATTACTGAGTCTTTTAGTGTTACCACGCTAGTGAGTGGATCTCGGTCTGTAGGACCTTACACTTCAGTTCACCCGAAATCCTTCGTAGTGTTACTTGTTTCGATCACCTCCACTACCTTAAAGTCGACTGGATAAAGTTTAAGATTTTCAACTACGACACTTTCACGACGTGAGTTATACGGTCGTTTAAACCTTTTGAGTCGTCACCGGTGTCCTGACCTTTTCCAGTCAAATGTAAGGTTAGGGTTTCTTTCCGTTACGGTTTCTTATGAGTTTGATGGCGTGTAAACGTGAGTAGAGTGTACGATCATTTCATTACGAGTTTTAAGAGGTTCGGTCTAAAGTTGTCATACACTTGGCACTCTGAGGTTTACAAGTACGACCAAAATCTTTTCCGTCTCCTTGGTCTCTAGTTTAACGGTTGTGGGTGACCTAATAGTTTTTCGTTCTCTGAAGGTCTTTTTGTAGATAAAGACGAAATAACTGATACGGTTTCAGAAACTGACACACATAGTGTTATTTGACACCTTTTAAGACTTTCTCTACCCTTATGGTCTGGTGGACTGGTCCGAGAACTCTTTACACATACATCTAGTCCTTCGTTGTCAATCTTGACCTGTACCTTGTTGTCTGACCAAGGTTTAGTCCTTTTCTCATACAGTTCCGATATATGACAGTACGACTAATAAATTGAATATACGTCTCACGTAGTACTCTTTGTGACCCGACCTACTTCGTGTTCGACCTTAGTTCATAGTCATTGGAGTCTATACGTCTACTGTGGTGGGGATACCGTCTTTCACTTCTTTTTTGATTTCTCTTAGAACTACTTTCACTTTCTCCTCTCACTTTTACAACCGATTTTTGAGTTGTAAGTCTTTGATTCTAGTACCGTAGACAAGGGTAGTGAAGTACCGATTGTCTATCCCTTTGTCACCTTCGTCACTGTCTGACATAATAAAACCCGAGCTCTTAGTGACCTCTAGCACTGACGTCAGTACTTTAACTTTCTACGGAAGATACTGGTTGCATCTGTCGTATAATTTTTCGTCTCTGTAATGAAACGGTTGTTCATAGNTCACCCAGGGTTGTGTAAGGCTGAAGACAGGATTATTCTTCTCCTTTATGTCTGTATACCTCTCTACGGTCACCACGTGAGTGTCTACCTTCTGGTGCACTACCACTTCACTCTTCGGTTCCTCTTCCAGAGTCCTCTTTGGTTGGGTCGGGTGTGGAACTAGAACCTGAAGGTCGGAGGTACTGTCACTCTTTTATTTAAAGACGACAAATTCGGTGGATGAGACAGGATAAAACAACAATGTCGTACTCGACTGGACTGTATACCAGGTGAAGTAGGTGTAGACGAGATGTCACTTGTACTCCGAGTAACACCCCTCCTCCCACTCTCCTTCCACCAGTTTTCCGTGTTTGAAGGTCAACCTTCTATTTATTCATGATCCCCACATTTGTGTTGTACTACTGATTTATGAATGTTGACGACACACTACATATCTTTTGTACAACTTCTTTCATCTAGGATACTGACGAGTAGGGTTCCTCTTGACAACCCTTAAAATCCTGACGTCGGACCCTCTGTGATAGAGTCCACTGGTGTTCTCTCGACTGAGTTTCCTCCGTCCCCTCCTCAGTTCGATATATGATCAAACGTCCTTCCGAGTCCATTAGACTTACAATTTTCTAATGACAAGGAGAATGTAGGAAGGGTTGGGGGACTCGAGGACTCACGAATGGACCTTCCTTTCTCGATTACCGAAGGTCTGTCGATAGAAACGAAATGGTCCCGAGTCTTTGAACGTAACCCTTTTCTTGACAAATGACCATCTCGTATTTCGTCTTTTGTAAAGTAAAGTGTTAACATAGGTATATTCTTCTACCTACCGTTCTTATGTGTCTTGATATGTTTGTTCTAGAATTACTGAGTCTTTTAGTGTTACCACGCTAGTGAGTGGATCTCGGTCTGTAGGACCTTACACTTCAGTTCACCCGAAATCCTTCGTAGTGTTACTTGTTTCGATCACCTCCACTACCTTAAAGTCGACTGGATAAAGTTTAAGATTTTCAACTACGACACTTTCACGACGTGAGTTATACGGTCGTTTAAACCTTTTGAGTCGTCACCGGTGTCCTGACCTTTTCCAGTCAAATGTAAGGTTAGGGTTTCTTTCCGTTACGGTTTCTTATGAGTTTGATGGCGTGTAAACGTGAGTAGAGTGTACGATCATTTCATTACGAGTTTTAAGAGGTTCGGTCTAAAGTTGTCATACACTTGGCACTCTGAGGTTTACAAGTACGACCAAAATCTTTTCCGTCTCCTTGGTCTCTAGTTTAACGGTTGTGGGTGACCTAATAGTTTTTCGTTCTCTGAAGGTCTTTTTGTAGATAAAGACGAAATAACTGATACGGTTTCAGAAACTGACACACCCAGTGTTATTTGACACCTTTTAAGACTTTCTCTACCCTTATGGTCTGGTGGACTGGTCCGAGAACTCTTTACACATACATCTAGTCCTTCGTTGTCAATCTTGACCTGTACCTTGTTGTCTGACCAAGGTTTAGTCCTTTTCTCATACAGTTCCGACATATGACAGTGGGACGAATAAATTGAATATGCGTCTCACGTAGTACTCTTTGGGACCCGACCTACTTCGTATTCGACCTTAGTATATGGTTATTGGAGTCTATACGTCTGCTGTGGTGGGGATACCGTCTTTTGCTTCTTTTTTGCTTTCTCTTAGAACTACTTTCACTTTCTCCTCTCACTTTTACAACCGATTTTTGAGTTGTAAGTCGTTGATTCTAGTACCGTAGACAAGGGTAGTGAAGTACCGATTGTCTATCCCTTTGTCACCTTCGTCACTGTCTGACATAATAAAACCCGAGTTCTTAGTGACCTCTAGCACTGAAGTCGGTACTTTAACTTTCTACGGAAGATACTAGTTGCATCTGTCGTATAATTTTTCGTCTCTGTAATGAAACGGTTGTTTGCAGGTAGATTAGTTCCGATACCAAAAAGGTCATCAGTATATACCTACACTCTAATCCTGATATTTCCTTCAACTCTCGACTTCTTAACTACGAAAACTTAACACCACAACCTCTTCTGAGAACTCTCAGGGAACCTGACGTTCCTCTAGGTTTGTCAGGTAGTATCTCCTTTAGTCAGGACTTATAAGGAACCTTCCTGACTACGACTTCGACTTTGAGGTTATGAGACCGGTGGACTACGTTTCTTGACTGAGTAAACTTTTCTGGGACTACAAACCTTTCTAACTTCTACCCTCCTCTTCCCCTGTTGTCTCTTACTTTACCAACCTACCGTAGTGACTGAGTTACCTATACTCAACTCATTTGAGGCCCCTAACCACTACCTGTCCCTCCGGACCACACGACGTCAGGTACTCCAGTGTTTCTCAACCTGTGCTGACTCGTTGACTTGACTTGTCTTGGTACTTCCACACTAGTGAGTGGATCTCGGTCTGTGGGACACCACACTTCGGTTCAACCGGAATCCTTCATAGTGGTGTTGTTTTCGATCACCTTGACTAACAAGGTCGACTCGATAAAGTTTAGGATTTTCTCCTACAACACTTTCACGACGTGAGTTATACGGACGACCTTTAAACCTTTTGAGTCGTCACCGATGTCCTGATCTTTTCCAGTCAAAAGTGAGGTTAGGGCTTCCTTCCGTTAAAGTTTCTTACGAGTTTGCTGGTGTGTTAACGTAAGTAAAGTGTACGATCGTTCCATTACGAGTTTTAGGAAGGTTAATCCGAAGTTCGTCATTTACTTGGTTCTTGACGGTCTGCATCTTCGACCTAAATCTTTTCCGTCTTCTTAGTCTCTAGTTTAACGGTTGTAGACAACCTAGTATTTTCATCGTTCTCTCAAGGTCTATTTTGTAGATGAAGACTAAGTACCTGATGTGCTTTCGAAACTGACACACGTAGTTTTGACCTTTTAAGAATTTCTCTACCCGTATGGTCTGGTGGACTGGACGGAGGACTCTTTGGAAATACGTCCAGTTCTTCGTTGTCTTGACCTGTACCCTTGTTGTGTGACCAAGATTTAACCCTTTCCTCATGAAGTTCCAACATATAAAAGTCGGACGAATAAATTGAATATTTGTCTCATGTAGTACGTTTTACGACCCGACCTACTCCGTGTTCGACCTTAGTACTAACGGTCCTCTTTATAGTTATTTGAGTCTTTACGTCTATAATGGTGGAAATACCTTCTTCCTTTCTCCTTGATTTCTCGGAGAAGTATTTTAACTTTCTCCTCTCACCTTTTCGACCGAATTTTGAGTTGTAAGTCTTTTACTTCTAGTACAGTAGACAAGGGTAGTAAAGTACCGTTTATCTACCCCTTGGTTACCTTTGTCACTGTTTGAAATAAACCCCCCCGAGGTTTTAGTGACGTCTACCAGTGATGTCGGAACTTTAATTTTCTACTAACGAGGAACCTTCTTTTCGATACTGTTCGGAGTCAAATCAAGTCAAGTTAGCGAGTCAGCACAGGTTGAGAACCGCTGGGGTACTTAGTGTCGTGCGGTCCGGAGGGACAGGTAGTGGTTCAAGGCCTCAAGTGAGTTTGAGTGCAGGTATCTCAGTCACTACGGTAGGTCGGTAGAGTAGGCCACAGCAGGGGAAGAGGAGGACGGGGGTTAAGGAGGGTCGTAGTCTCAGAAAAGGTTACTCAGTTGAGAAGCGTGGTCCACCGGTTTCATAACCTCAAAGTCGAAGTCGTAGTAAGGAAGGTTTCTTGTGGGTCCTGACTAGAGGAAATCTTACCTGACCAACCTAGAGGAACGTCAGGTTCTCTGAGAGTTCTCAGAAGAGGTTGTGGTGTCAAGTTTGCGTAGTTAAGAAACCGTGAGTCGAAAGAAGTGTCAGGTTGAGAGTATAGGTATGTACTGATGACCTTTTTGGTATCGGAACTGTTCTGTCTGGAAACATCCGTTTCATTACAGAGACGAAAACTTATACGATAGATCCAACCAGTATTTAAAAGAAGGTTCCTCATTCACAGAAAATTAAAGTACCGACGTCAGTGGTAGACGTCACTAAAACCTCGGGGGTTTTTATTTCAGACTGTGACAAAGGTGACAAAGGGGTAGATGAAGGGTACTTCACTACCCTGACCTACGGTGCTAGAAGTAAAAGACTTACAACTCGAAATTCGGTTGAAAAAGTGAGAGGAGAAAGTGAAAGTAGTTCTCCGAAAAATCAAGGAGAAGTGAAAGACGGTATTCCGACCACAGTAGACGTATAGACTCCAATAACTATAAAGAGGAACGTCAGAACTAAGGTCGAACACGAAGAAGGTCGGGTCGTAAAGAGTACTACATGAGACGTATATTCAATTTATTCGTCCCACTGTTATATGTCGGAACCACATGAGGAAAAGGATAAACCTTGGACAGACGACAAGGTACAAGTCAAGATTGACCACGAAGGACTGGACGCATATCCAAAGAGTTCTCCGTCCAGTCCACCAGACAATAAGGGTAGAGAAAGTCTTAAAATGTGTCAAAGAACACTAGGTGTGTCAGTTTCCTAAACCGTATCAGTTATTTCGTCTTTATCTACAAAAAGACCTTGAGGGAACGAAAAAGGTACTAAGTCGCCTACAACCGTTAACCTAGAGACCAAGGAGACGGAAAAGATTTTGGTCGAACTTGTAGACCCTCAAGTGTCAAGTGCATAACAACTTCGGAATCTCTTAAAACTCGCAATGAAATGATCGCACACTCTACTCACGTTAATACGTCATCAAACTCGTAAGAAACCGTAACGGAAAGAAACCCTAACTTACATTTGACTGGAAAAGGTCAGGACACCGGTGACGACTCAAAAGGTTTAAACGACCGTATAACTCACGTCGTGAAAGTGTCGTAGTTGAAAGTCCTAAACTTTATCCAGTTGACCTTAAGGTAGTGGAGGTGATCGAAACAAGTATCACTACGAAAGATTCTGGGTGAACTGAAGTGTAAGGTTCTACAGACCGAGATCCACTCACTAGTGTGGTAGCAGTAATAGAACCAGTACTTCTAGAAAAAACATGTCAAGAAGACACATAAGAACGGTGGAGAAGAATTATAGAAGACGAAGACAATCCAGGTCTGGTAAAGACAGACAATGTCTCGGGTAGAAACGTACTATACAAGGGAACCATAGAGATTAAAAGAACTTCTCTAGAGATCAGAAAGGGTAAGACAACAAAAGAAGATAAAGAAACGTAACTAGCGACTCCTTCCGAAAGAACAGAGAGAAACGATAAGAAACCTTGAGACGTAAGTCTACGAATATAGAAAGGAAAAGAGGAAACGAAAAGTGAAGAGAAGAAAAGTGTCGATAAACATTCCGGAGGGGTCTGTCGGTAAAACGAAAAAACGTAAAGAAAAGGTACCCCTACCAGAACTAGGGACAGAGGACATGTTACAGT
>SJYO01020080.1:118362696-118518950 GCA_006410555.1 Capra ibex
TGTTATGTGTCGGAACTGCATGAGGAAAAGGATAAACCTTGGTCAGACAACAAGGTACAGGTCAAGATTGACAACGAAGGACTGGACGTATGTCTAAAGAGTTCTCCGTCCAGTCCACCAGACAATAAGGGTAGAGAAAGTTTTAAAATGTCAAAGAACACTAGGTGTGTCAGTTTCCTAAACCGTATCAGTTATTTCGTCTTTATCTACAAAAAGACCTTGAGGGAACGAAAAAGGTACTAAGTCACCTACGACCGTTAAACTAGAGACCAAGGAGACGGAAAAGATTTTGGTCGAACTTGTAGACCCTCAAGTGTCAAGTGCACAACAATTTCGGAATCTCTTAAAACTCGCAATGAAATGATCGCACACTCTACTCACGTTAATACGTCATCAAACTCGTAAGAAACCGTAACGGAAAGAAACCCTAACTTACATTTGACTGGAAAAGGTCAGGACACCGGTGACGACTCAAAAGGTGTAAACGACCGTATAACTCACGTCGTGAAAGTGTCGTAGTTGAAAGTCCTAAACTTTATCCAGTTGACCTTAAGGTAGTGGAGGTGATCGAAACAAGTATCACTACGAAAGAGTCTGGGTGAACTGAAGTGTAAGGTTCTACAGACCGAGATCCACTCACTAGTGTGGTAGCAGTAGAACCAGTACTTCTAGAAAAAACATGTTAAGAAGACACATAAGAACGGTGGAGAAGAATTATAGAAGACGAAGACAATCCAGGTCTGGTAAAGACAGACAATATCTCGGGTAGAAACGTACTATACAAGGGAACCATAGAGATTAAAAGAACTTCTCTAGAGATCAGAAAGGGTAAGACAACAAAAGAAGATAAAGAAACGTAACTAGTGACTCCTTCCGAAAGAACAGAGAGAAACGATAAGAAACCTTGAGACGTAAATCTACGAATATAGAAAGGAAAAGAGGAAACGAAAAGTGAAGAGAAGAAAAGTGTCGATAAACATTCCGGACGGGTCTGTCGGTAAAACGAAAAAACGTAAAGAAAAGGTACCCGTACCAGAACTAGGGACAGAGGACATGTTACAGTACTTGGAGGTAGGTATCAAGTAGTCCGTGACATAAATAATCTAGATCAGGGAATTTAGATAAAGAGTGAAGGTGACATATTAGTATTCCCTAAACTAAATCCAGTATGGACTTACCAGATCAGAATGAAAGAAGTCAAATTCAGACTTGACTTACTGTTCGGATCTGTAACATAATTTTTAATCTCTTAAGTAAAAGACTGTTTCAAGGTACATCAGTTTCGATACCGAAAAGGTCATTAGTATGTGTCTACACTCTCGACCCGGTATTTCTTTCGACTTGTGACTTCTTAACTACGAAAACTTGACACCATAACCTTTTCTAAGAACTCTCAGGGATCAATCGTTCCTCTAGTTTGGTCAGTTAGGATTTCCTTTAGCTGGGACTTATAAATAACCTTCCTGACTACGACTTCGACTTCGAGGTTATGAAACCGGTGGACTACGTTTCACGGCTGAGTTGTCTTTTGTATGACTACAACCCTTTCTAACTTCCCCCCTCCTCTTCCCCTACTGTCTTCTACTCTACAACCTACCGTATACACTGAGCTACCTGCAGTCAAACACGTTCGAGGATCATAATAACTTCCTGTCCCTTCGGACCACACGACGTCAGGTACTGTAGTGTGTCTCAACCTGTGTTGACTTGTTGTTGTTTCTACCACCTATAATAGATTTGGATAACACCATTAGTAAAGTGTTATATATATTAAGTTTGGTAGTGCGACACATGGAATTTGGATTTGAATAAAAAATTATTTTGATTTTTTTTTCTTATTTCACTCTTTTAATTCTTAGTACACCTGAAACAACTTGAGGACCCAAGGGTTTTAGGTCCAGACTCTAAGACTAGAGTAACCCGGTTCTGTCTCTAAGTTTTACTTACACCAACCTCTTTAGGTTAACCTCCAAGGTCAAACTGTCTCACTCTTTTCGGTCATACATCATGCACGAGTTATTTACGAAAGATTTACCTACTTACTTGATTGGGAAAGATTATTCTCACATTTCGGTTTGAGTCTTAAATGTTACAAAGAGTGAAGTCGTTCATCGTAGACCCCTTTCTAGCTCCGTTTAATAGACGTTAATCCGAAGAGTAATCGTATATGTTTTGTACTTTTCGAACCTTGTACTTTTTTACTCTACGTATTAAATTTTAGATTCCCTTAAATGTTATAAAAAAAGAGAATTTTTACCTAATTTTCTATTTCGACGTTCCAAAATTTTTAATAAAAACTTCATGGTCCTTAGTGTGGGAGTATGAGAATAAGGTAACATGTTTATGTCTGTGTCCTTTACTTTCTTTTTTCTTTTCTGAGTAAAACAAGGTCGAAGTCCAAACCGGCGTCTACGTGTGTGACCCTCGACAGTTTAGCTACTGTAAAAGGATCCTAATGTCAGATTACCTGAGAAAGTACTTCTTAAATACGAGAGAAGGACGTGGAAAAGAGGGATTATAAAGAGAAAAGAAGGGAGACACCATCAACAAACTACAGGATCTTCAATCCCGTTAATTCCTTTTACAAAGGTCCGTGTCCTTATTGTTAGTCGTAGTAAAGAGTGCTAAAACTACTAAATTACACGATGGATTCGTATCACCGAGTCGTCATTTCTTGGGCGGACGCTACGTCTTCGGAGTCCTCTAGGACCCAGTTAGGAACGTAGTCCTTCTAGGGGACCTCTTCCCTTACCGTTGGGAGAGGTCATAAGAACGGTCCTTTTGAGGTACCTGTCTCCTCGGACGGCCCGATGTCAGGTGTCACTTTCAGTTTCACTTTCAACGAGTCAGGACAGACTGAGAAACTCTGGGGTACCTGAAATGTCAGGGACCTTAACAGGTCCGGTCTTATGACTTCACCCATCGGAAAGGGAAGAGGTCGCTTAGAAGAGTTGGGTCCGTAACTTGGGTCCAGAGGGTGTAACGTCCGTCTAAGAAATGGTCGACTTGGTGTCACCTTCGGGTTCTCAGGACCTCACTCATCGGATAGGGAAGAGGTCGTGTAGAAGGACTAGGTCCTTAGTTTATCTCCAGCGGATGTAACGTCCTCCTAAGAAATGGTCGACTCGATAATCCCTTCGTAAAATAAATATAGGATAAATACGTTTCACCAAAACTTAGAAGAGATCACAAAGAGGTAGTCCGTATAAATTCTTTTATTAATATTTTTATCGGATAATTTACAAGATTTAACTTATCAAGTTTTATAGACTAATTTGTAACCAGAATCTAATTACTGTGTTTCATTGTTAACTACATTATACCACTTAAAATACAAAGTTAATAATAATTTATTTAAAATGACGACAGGTTCTTTAAGGTAATGGATTTGGTGTCAAGTTCTAGACCAAGAGGATAGATTTCACCTAGAAGGGGACCCAATCCTGCTAGGGGACCTCCTCCCATACCATTGGGTAAGGTCATAAGAACGGAACTTTTAGGGTTCCTACCTACCTCCTCGGACTATCCGATGTTAAGTACCCCAGTGTTTCTCAACCTGTACTGACTCACTGAAGTGAAAAGAAAGAAAGTTTAGATTTTACCGTTGTAAAGATCTCTGTCCTACATCTAAATTGTCGTATTCAATATTCTGTCTTTGAAATCATATCGATCTTATATTTGATGTTTAACGAACTCTTTGATACAGGTAAGTTTTGTGAGGAAGATAGTGACAAATGGAAGTTTTAAGTAGTCTAATATCATTCACTGTAGACAGTAAAATACTGAGTCTGTGAGTCTTTTCCGAAAGTTGTGATTGGTTTACACCGACTAATTATACTAAGGTAAGTAAACGTACTTTTTGTTCTGTGACTTGTGGTAGGTCGACGAAGGTTTACAGGTCTCCAGGACCTTACTGGGTGAGATCGTAGGACGTGTAACTTTCACGGGTGTGTTACACCCGACCCGTCATTACATGATGTACCCCCTCCCCTTCCGTGACTACGTTCCACCTCTTTATTTCTCTCCATTCAAGCACGTACGTTCCCTTGTACACGTCTGACTGTTCTTTTTATATACCTTTTTGTTTCTACCGTTTGACCATATGACGTGTAAGAACATTGTCAATTTTTAATCCTAAAACTTTTTCATCGTGCTGTCTAAGCCATTGATGGTGTGACGTGTATGAAGATCCGTGTTGTAATTTTTATGAGTTGTTGAACGTACTAATAGAACTAGTAATTAATTCCGTTTTTAAATTTTCGAAAGAGGTTGGAAAACGAGATAAACACACACACACACACACACACACACATAGTCAAGTCAAGTCGGCAAGTCAGCACGGGCTGAGAAACGCTGGGGTACTTAGTGTCGTGCGGTCCGGAGGGACAGGTAGTGGTTGAGGGCCTCATGTGTGTCCGAAAGGTCCACCACGATCACCATTTCTTAGACGGACGGTTACGTCCTCTGTGTCTCCTCTTTTTATCGTTGGGTAAGGCCATAAGAACGGACCCTTTAGGGTACCTGTCTCTTTGGACCACCCGATGTCAGGTGTCCCAGTGGGACTCACTGTCTTGTATGTTGTATGTGTGTGTGTGTGTATGTGTGTGTGTGTATATACAGACGTGTGTTTATATTTACATGTGATTTTCAAAAGTAGTCCACTGGTCTCAGTATCTTGTGTAACGAATGGTTTAATAAGGATATGCAGACTAAAATCTTTGACGGGTGTACTACCAAGGAAACGGGTCCGACAGGACTCGGCTTACCATGGGGAGCGACTCGATACTGACCCGTAGTGTACGAAAGTAGCGGGGTTCAGTGAGTAGTGGGGATTCAACTGTCATTAAGTCGGGGACGTGGACCGACGTCTCCTCCTCAGCCGGACCCATACGGGGGTCTACGGTCGGTGTGAGGTGTAATGGTCCTGAATTTCTGACCATAGAGACGAGGTTGGGATCGAGTGGACGGAGAGGGTGGAGACCTGTGGGACGGGGGATTGTCGTCCCCGTAGGATGTACGGGACGAGGAGTGGAGGTATAGGTAGGGGTAGGTTCTGTCGGGGTGAGGATGAAGGAGTGGTGAAAGTGTAGGAGGCGACCGTTACGGTAATCTGAGAAACATCAGATTTATTCTTCTGATAACGACGAATGATAAAGACAAAAGACAAATCTGATAAAGACATTTGTCTTTAAATTTTCTTCTTAAAAATTTTCTTAAAATTTTCTTATAAATTGGTGTCTATTACAATGTGACCACACCTAGTCGTTTTATGAACGAGACTTATCTACTAGGAAAATCGGGACCGTTACTTTGGAGTTACACTATTAGACCCTTACTCCTGTCACCATTCGTCACCAATTTTTGGTACACTGGACCCCCAAGGTACAATCTCTACCAGTTCCTTCTTCAAACTCCCCATTGCTCGGGGACACTTCCGTGGTCTGACTCTTCGACACGCCCTTACCACCTGGGTGTTAGTGACGTCCACTCCGACCGGGGAGAGACCCAACCAACCGTGGTCAAGAGAAACGTGAAGTGAAACGGAGGGGACATCAAGATGGACACCCATAGTCGAAGACCTTTCTCTACACCTTTCCCTTCGCCCCAGGGGGGGTCCATGGATAGACCTCTCCGTCGGTGAAACTACCTCTTTCACCCCGAGATCGTCCTATCCTAGGTCGAAGAACCACTCCCCCTACCTCCTCCTCTCCTTACCCCTCGGTAGTGACTGGTGCAATACCCACGGTACTTTGGTACTCACTACTGAAGGAGACAGAGGAAAACTTGACTTGGCGAAGGTCTCCAGTTTATAGTTTTTGTTGTGGGAAGAGAAACCTCTTCCGAAATAAAAGAGGGTTCGTAGAGATTAGTCAAGGGTAGATGAGGAGTGTAAAGCGGGTTGCGAACTCCGTTGTAAAGGTGAATAGTGAGAGATTCACGAAACCGAGTCTGTATTCACTCCTACAAGTAGTTGAAGGGCCCCTACCTCCACAAATCCGGGAAGAGTGGACGTAGTAGTAGGGTCGGGGTTCCTCTGTCGGAACTTACACGGTCTTGTAGTAAGTTTCCCCTCACCCAGACCGTCCCCGAACCAAGTCCTCGAAAGGATCCGATCCATCCGTCAAGGGTCTTGACTGACAGGTCGAGTCCTCGGTCTCGTGTTCGGACCGGACCTCCTTCTCGGGTCTGAGAGGACCCGTCGTACCGACCGACACCCCGTCGGGACCCCCATCTCTTCAGATACTTTATGTAAATAAAACTCGGAGGATTTACCAAGTGTCAAAGTGTGGAGAAACAGGTTAGGGGACTGCTAAAACTGTGGACCGGAACTTGACACGATAATAACAAAAGTCAGTCCTTCAGTACAGGCTGAGACACTGGGGTGTCGGACGTCGTGCGGTCCGAATGGACAAGAAGTGATAGAGGACCTCAAACGAGTTTAACAATAGTAACTTAGTCACTACGATAGATTAGTAGAGTAAGAAAGACGGGCGAAGAGGATGGGAGTTAGATAGGGTCGTAGTCCCAGAAAAGGTTACTCCGCCGAGAAGCGTAGTCCACCGGTTTCAGAGCCTCAAAGTTGAAGTCATAGTCAGGACGGTTATTTATCAGTCCCAACTAAAGGAAATCCTAACTGATCAAACAGGTTCCCTGAGAGTTCTCAGAAGAGATCGTGGTGTCAAGCTTTCGTAGTCAAGAAGGTGTGAATCCCAGGTTGTAGACATGCACCGATAACCTTTTTAGTATCGAAACTAATATGTCTGAAAGCTTAGATGCAGAGAGTGTAGACGTAACCCTCTGTCTAAGAGATGACAATCGTGGTGGACCCTTCGGGTCACTTGACGAGATTCTTGACTGTTCAGAACCAATAGTAAACTTTTCGTCTATTTAGGATTTATAGACGAGTACAGAACAGACATAGTAGAGTAGTCACTAAAGGGTGAGGAGACTAAATGTGTGAACATTCTTGTTGAGGGAACGAAGAAGGTTGGACTTCCGACAATACTTCAATTTTATTTCAATGAGTAAGTAAGTTTCTGTATTTAGGAGAATAGTGACCCTTGGGTGAAGATGGAGTCGCATTGGTCCTGACGTCGCATAATATGAGGTGTAGAAAAGATGTCGTCCTTATCAACCAACTAATGGGTTCTCTATAAAACTAAGTCAAGACTTCGTTTATAGTGATATAAAAAAATCACCCACTTAATACAAATTCAGTTTGTGTGATTTTGATGAAGGTAGACGGTCACCAACCAGACCTCCACCCGTACACTGAGTGGAGATGGTTACTCTATTTTTCCCCTTTAGAAGACTCCGTGACCCCTTTACAAAAGGAGAAATTCTTCTTGTTTCCATCTCAGGTACTATTCACTGAAGTCAGCACAGACTGAGAAAACGGGCGGTCCGAGGAGACAGGTACCCTAAGAGGTCCGTTCTTAGGACCTCTCCCGACGGTACGGGAACAGGTCCTGTAGGAGGGTTGTGTCCCTAACTTGGGACCAGAGGACGTAACCGCTCGTCAAAGAAATGGTAATCACGGTGTGCTCCGTGAACGTCGAGTCTACCATTTCTCAAGCGGACCCCTCTCTTTCCTCGGACCGGCCGATGTCAGGTACTACGGTGTTTCCCAGCCCACGTCGACTCGTACGTGTGTGCATAAGAAAGAAGACCCATTTTTGACGTTGGTTAATACCTTCTTATTATGTCAGTTTAATGAAACTCAGTAATGTCAGTCCGAACCTCGGAGTCTTCGGGTTCGGACACAGGCAGACGGACGCAGCCCGTGGTTCCGTCCGTCGTGCGACCGTCTGTAAGAAGGTCTTTGCTCTACAAGTTCTTAGTCCGTATAGAGAACCAGGGTCGAAGTCCTTCGATTTAGCCGTGAGAGTAAAGAAAAACAGGGGAGGAGATGTGGGAAAATCTCGGGTGTAAGACAGACAGAACTTTAAAGATGTAATACAAGTATGTGTTTACGACAACTGAAAGTCCAAGGAGTGCTCAGGGAAGTTTTAGGATTACATCTTAGATAAAAACGTTTGTTACATCGGGGCGGGACAACGTGTGGTCGGTCGCGATAACAGTGAACGAGACGATTACCGACGTGACAGTTTCCTCGTGACACAATCAGTGAATGAGGCTGGGGTTCGACTGCCCCTCTTCGGTCCTACGCGTTAATCTACGAAGTTATATTCACATACACCCATGTTCGGACGATACAAAAAGAAAAAATTTCTTGTTCTACCTATTAAAAACACGATAGAGACGGTGTACAGACGGAGTGAAAACAACACCGACGATGGAGTTCTGTTACTTAACGTTATTATGTTAAAAAGAAGGATTGGTAGAAACTACAACCGTCAAATTTCCGACCTCAAATTAATGTATACTGTACGCCTGTCTTTACCAGTACAGATGACTAAAGTCCGGATATCGTTCCTTTCGTTCTTTATCTTTGGTTGTCTTAAGATAGTCCAGTCGAATTCATGCCCACACTACCGTCTACAAAGGAGAACATCGCATAGAATTGATTACACCTAGTTTTGACCCTTGTGTAGGTAAACAAGTAATTTGTTTCTGATTATTCCAGTTGACATAGATATAATCGAAAAACTACGTTCATACCGTACGACCAGTAAAACACGGATAGATATATTTTTCGTCCCCGAAGGGACAACCTAGTCTGCCATTTCTTAGACGGGCGTTACGTCCTCTGGGTTCAAACTAAGGACCCAACCCTTCTACGGGACCTCCTCCTTTACCGTCGGGTGAGGTCATAAGAACGGACCTCTTAAGGTACCTGTCTCCTCGGACCGCCCGATGTCTGGAACCCCAGTGTCTCTCAATCTGTCCTATCTCGCTGAATGTTCTTTGTGTTTTCGTTGATAAATTTTTTAATTTTATAAACGAACTAATATAAATCTTTTTTAAAAAAAGTTTACGGATAAAATCGATTTAGAAATAATAATCTTTCAAGACACGTTCTAAACGAGAGAAAGACCCAGTATCTCCTCATATATTTTAGTGGAAGACCACTGGAACCCATCTGACTTCGAATCACTACTCGACACAAGTGAGTCCCCGGATTAGAGGTAAGGGTCTCCATTGAAAGTCCGACTGTCCTTCTTATGTAGTTATTAATCGGGAATTCTACGCTAAGAAGGAACCGGATTAATAAGCCCGGTAAAAGTGACTGTTAACACTTTCCTCAATTACCGTTGTAGCCTCCCGATCAAGGTCACTGAAAGTTTAACTTTTTATTTTTCTGTCAGTTTACCTCGGTTAGGTTCCAGAAGAAAAGTCGACTCTCGGTCTTTCGACGTGTTTTATCCTCATTGGTGTAAGGACGAGTCTTCTGAATAGGACTTCGATGCGTCGGTGATCAAGGTGTAACTGTCCGTCTTTGCCTAGACGATCTTACACTCCCGACCTAGTCTCGCGAGGTACACAGACAGTGTCTCTCACTTCATTCAGTCCTGCTCTTTTTGTTTATAGTATGTAGTCCCGTATATATATCTTAGATCTTGTTACCATGTCTACCTGGCTAAAGTCCCGTCCTTATCTCTGCGTCTACATCCTTTTTTTGGACACCTGTGTGACCCCCTTCCTCCTCCACCCTGCTTACCTCCCGTCGTGACGAGACACATTGTGTGACGAGACACATTCGGTCTACCGATCACCCTCCGACGACACGTTGTGCCCCTCGGGTCGCGTCGCGAGACACTACCGGCTCTCCTCCCCCTGCCCCCGCTCCCCTCCCTCAAGTTCTCCTCCCCTATATACACATGTATACCGACTACGTGGAACTAAATGTCGTCTTTGATTGTGTTGTAGTATATCACTAATCTGAGGTTATTTTTTTTTTCACTAGGTAAAAATGAGTAAACGAATGTGTGTCTCTTAAAGACCTTCTTGTTGTTTACTTATTGTAGTCCACACCTAAACTTTCCCCCATACGTCTGGACCCTTATCTCCCCACTTCCCGAACCCAACCCTGATCTTAAAGGAGACGCGTGAAATTTTTTATGAAAACTCAAAACTTACTAATAGATAAAGGTTTTCTTTTATTTTATAGTTCCTGTTTGGTCGTCATTAGAGGTCACGTCTTCTACGACGACCCACCCAGTCTAACCAGTCCGTTTCGAAAGGATGGTCCTCGACGTGGTCTCGGGACTTCCCTCCTTTTTCGGGTTAGGTCAATGTCTCTTGAACCGAGGAAGACTCTAAAGCGCCCTGTTTCGGTTAGTGTCGTCTTCTTTTGTATCGTTTCCGTTAAGGTGTTTACAGTGGGGACGAGTTCAAGTGTCACATCGTAAAGTAAGGGCTTTCTGGGACCTGGGTCCTTCTGCGACTGGAAGAGCAACACAAAACAACTCGGGAGACCTGTTTACACGAAGAGTCCGACGAAGGCTGTTCCAATTTTTACTTGATTATGTACCAAACGTGAAGCATACTCATTTGTGCTCCGACGGGAACTTGGGTCACCTGTACATGGCCAGTGTCACTCGACTCTTCCTCAAAGTAAAGCTTAAGAATGGTACCCCGTGCCCCCTTAAGCTGTTTTTAGAAGTATAAGTACTTCGAATTAATGTAGTTTTAACGGTTAGACATTTTATGCCGACGTAAACTTATGGTGAAAGTTCAGACTTTGTACTTGTTCCTCTAATCCAGGGGACCTCTGTGGGGACGTCACACACGTCTCTTTGTGTTCACTTTCCCTTGACCCGCCCCCCGTCCTCCCTCCAACCCCCTCCCTCATTCTCTTGATTTTAGTCTAGTTCTCCTTGAGATAAATGGGTCTTTTTAGCTTCACGGTCAGTGTCTTTCCCACAGTAATACATGAGTATTAATTGGTATTATAAGTTTGACCACTTATTTCTTAGCTTACTTTAGTACTTAAATTCTATAATCAGGATTTCTGTTATGTTTAAAATCAATGACTCTGTTTATCTTTCAACGTTTTTGATGTACGTATAGGGTGGACAAGTTATTATCCGGTTTACTCCGAAACAGAAATTCGCAGACGTTATTAGTCGAGTTTTAGGATTCTCGAGGAAACCTCTCCTCCACTTCGTAGAACTTTATTGGTCCTAACTCCCGGAAGTCATTATTTACTATTCTTAGCTAAACGGATGTCTCTAGACGGTATATAAAACCCTAGTTTTTATATACAGATACATGTACGTACTATTCAGTGAAGTCCGCACGGGTTGAGACACTCTCGGATACCTGACATCGGGCGGTCCGAGGAGGTAGGTCCCCTAAGAGGTCCGTTCTTATGACCTCACCCAAAGATACGGGAGGAGGTCCCCTAGAAGGACTGGGTCCCTAGATTGGACCCAAAGAATATAGAGGATATAACCGTCAGTCCAAGAAATGGTAATCGCGGTGGACCCTTCGGGGTGTACAGATTATCAACTATTTTTTGACTCGGTTAATGTGACCGTCCCGATACCAAAGGTTCATTCCTTTATTGTACTTATTCTACTTAAGAAGGTAAGTGAGAAAACCCTTCTAAGAGACCACACGAGACCAGGTATCATTTAAGTCTTAGAGAACAACCAAGTACAGGTGTTAAACCCCAAGACTACTTTTAGAGACAGATACACAGAGATAGATAGATAGGTGGGTAGGTAGTAGGTAGAGATAGACAGGTAGAAGGATAGTAGGTGTAGATAGATAAATAAATAGATAGTAGGTACAGATAGATAAATTGATAGATAGGTTGATGTTGAGTGTCCTTTGTCGTCAGATATCCACCCGTTCGTACCGACACACGTTGTGGGGAGTCTATTGTAAATTTGATGTTACCTACTATAAACGTTCGTCCATACCAGTTTATTAAACGTACATTCGTTTCTGGTTTACATAAAGTGTGTGTTTGTCTGTGTGTTTAAGTACACTTATTTAGATGACAAATTTTTCCTTCTCGTTTACACCTCACTACAACATTCCTCACTATTGTAGTCGTCGCCTTAGCGGTCACAGTAAGTGACTCGTGATCGATACGGGACCCTCTGTAGTGTGGGTAGTGGAAGAACACAGAAGTGTTTTATAGTGTGAACTCCTTATTCACCTATACTGCTAGTAGAGTCCTTTTATCGTGACTCTCACTATACCTTGTTACCGGTCCGTCCGTCACTCCTCGTCTTCGTCTTAGACAGGTTTCCAGACTCACTGAACTTTTAGACTCAAGAATCATGTTCCAGTGGAGAGAGGGTTAGAATTACTTCATTCGTTTCTCTCCTTCTCTCTTGTTTTTTCCCTTCCTTCTCTCCTTTCTTCTTCCTTCCTTTCTCTCCCTCCCTCTCTCCCTCCTTTCCTAGACTCAGTCACGACTTTTCGTCCTCCACTACGATAGTTGACAGGTCTGTGACATACTTAAATTTAGTAGTAGCAGTAGTAGTAGATGTCGGGGAATAGACGTTAAAGTTTTAAGTTTGAAGAGACTTTTATCTCGTTCCTAAAAGTACCAAGTGGGTTTTACCTGTCTCATGAGATAGATCTGGAACAAATGGGGGTTGAGTCTTACTTTTAAGGTTTCAAGACGACGTCTTTATAACTTCGTTATGAAAAGGTACCAGGTGGTCCCCATATCCTTCGCAAGTCTTGTACGTATCGTAACAGACAGATTTTACACTCCTTAGGATTTTATGTAAACCGAAGGTTCCAAACCTATTCTCGACTCTCATACATCACAGGTGACTGGACCCTTTGTGGAGACTGTACTTTACAGGAATTACCAGTTTCTCTGGTCTTTTTCTGGACCCCAAGTTTCGGTTTGGTCGTTACTGTCTTGGAAATACTCCTTTCCTTGCATGGTGAGATATGGATTAAAAATTTTTTTCGTCGAACGAGATGACGTTCCTCTTTGGTCCCGTCTTAATGGTGTCATTCTAGGCCGTAGTAGGAGAGAGAGGAAGCCCAATTACAGTATCGGGTCAAATCAACCCAGGTTCCTGTCGGTGAAGAGTTGGGACTAATGTAGACGTTCGGGGTCGGAGTGGTTGGGAACTGGGACTCCAAAATCCTTCGTCCTATAAAACCACGTGTCCAAGACATCTGTTTTTCCCTTTTAGACCTCTTTACTAAATTTTCTGTGGATTTCTAATTGGTATTGTATGTACTGTAGTGAATATATATACTATAGTGAATATAAGTGGTTCGTTGTCGAAGAGACGAAACACCTGCGTGTTTATCTATCATTTCCGTAGTTTTTATACGTGTCTTTTACATCCACCCTGAAACCAAAAAAGATTGTAATAAATACTTTTTTCACTTACTTTAAACGGTTTCATATTTACAGAACAATCGAAATTCCCGAACAGAATAATAAGAGACAGGAAAAGTGAATTTTATGTGAATAAGAAAGTTGTAAGTGAAGTTTTTTTATTAATAGTATTTTTTTTACAACGGTCTGTATCTTGTTCTGCTCCCGTTTATGTCTCTCTTTACGGACAAGATTTCAAAAGTATTAATTTTTGAATTCTATGTAATAAAAACACAGAATAATCCTGATATTTACCTCTTCCGTTACCGTCGGGTGAGGTCATGAGAACGGACCTTTTTAGGGTACCTGCCTCCTCGGACCATCCGACGTCAGGTACCCCAGCGATTCTCAGCCTGTGCTGACTCGCTGAAGTGAAAGTGGAAAGTGAAAGTACGTAACCTCTCCCTTTACCGTTGGGTGAGGTCACAAGAACGGACCTCTTAAGGTCCCTACCCCGTCGGACCACCCGACGGCAGATACCCCAGCGTGTCTCAGCCTGTACTGACTTCGTTGAATCATCGTCGTCGTCGTCGTCGTCGTCCTGATATTTTACCTCTTCCGTTACCGTGGGGTGAGGTCATAAGAACGGACCTTTTAGGGTAGTTGCCTCCTCGGACCACCCGACGTCAGGTACCCCAGTGTGTTTCAGCCTGTGTTGACTTCGCTGAATCGTCGTCGTCGTTGTCCTGATATTTTGTTTGAATTCAAAAGAATCATGTCTACTCTTACCGTAAACTAGATAAATAAACGAAAATTACCGTAAATGTGACTATTGTATTAAAGGGATTGTTTTCCTATATGTGAGTTTAATACGTTTTTATAGTCTCATAATAGTTCACGTTTCTCTAATCCGTTGTTTTTTGTCTCTACAAACTAAAAGAGAAGGTTTTGATCCGGATAAAGAAATTTGTTCTCAGGAAGGAACTATACAGTTACATTTGTTCTATCATTTATTCGTAAACTTCATTATTTTGATATTTTAACTCTAAAAAGTAATGAATCCTATAAGGATAGTTCCCAAAAAAAGTTCCGTGAATAACACGGGTATCCTAATCTCGTATTTTTTAGTATATTGGTACCCCTGATCACGTACTATTCCCAATGTTTCTACGGGACTTTCATTGTTCTGACTCCCACGATTCACCAATTTTTTAAGACACTTATCTTTGTAATCTTAATCTCTCTTTCGTAATCTTAGATACTTGTAATCGTTGATATACTCTTTATTTACAGATTTCCTTCAAACGACGATTATAAAGAAGGTATTTTCCATATTAGGACCGATGGAACATAGGAAGTTAAGATATTTTAAAAAGGAAGAAATATCTAGAAAAAGGATAACTTTAATAATAGGACTGTCTATAGTGCTAGATTTATACACGAAAGAAATTGGTATTACTCAAGGGACTAAATACATCTGGCACCACATAAACGGAGACTCTCGTCTGTACTCTCATAACATGACACCGGACTTCAGTTAAGGTCGAGGGTTAGACTGGAGGTTCACGTGGAAATCTCTCACCCACAGTCCGTGTCCGAAGTGGTCCGAGACGAAAGGGAGTTTTATATGGTGACCCTAACCAATGGAGGGAAGGTTAGGAGGGACGGTTTTTACCTTCATTTAAATCTTTGTTATCTGTCCCCACTCACGAGTCTACGAGTAGTCTTCAGGTCGAAATGTCTCCGAGACCTGCTCGACGTTCCCGAAGGAAACCCACACACACACAGACACACAGACACACACACACACAGACACACACACACACAGACACACAGACACACACACACAGACACACACACAGACACACACAGACACACACACAGACACACACACAGACACACACACAGACACACACACACACACAGACACAGACACACACAGACACACACACACACACACACACATGGTGACCATACTCACAGGTCCCGGTGGGGTGGTACGTGTCCAGTCAGGGTGTGTTGTACCTTAGATGTACCGACTGTGAGAAGACGGTGGAATTTCCGACCAACTACCTGTTTAGACAGTAAAAACTGAGTTCCGTAGGTGTAGGGGGAATTCCATTCTCGGGGACCCGGAAGGACCCTCCTCGGTAGGTAGAGACCACACTCTGTTTCAAATGTTGGTGGTGTAGGGATATATCTCACTGACGAAGTATCTACCCATACACTGTACTCGGGTGGAGTCGATCGTACCTCTTTCTCTTGAGACAGGGGGGCAACGGTTCGACGAGGACCACCACTTGTTACACGATAAGGACCGGACGTCTCCCCGTTCAGATTGGACGTCCTTTGGGGTTATGTCGTTCTGACTCGTTTTGACTCTACACGGGGACCATCTCTAATGAACATGTGGAACTAGGTCAGTCTGGACTTCCACTATTGAGGACATTAAAAATTAATACACTAGGTCATTGTAAAACAAAAGACCAAGAATGAACAGTGAGTAGTAGTTTCTCAGGGTTGGTTACGTTTACTTACAGGTTTAGGATTTGAGTGGAATAACAATCGTTCTATTCATTTCATGTAACGAAGACTTCATATTCAAATGTTGTACGACAATTTATACATAAGTCTACGGGTAGACGGGTTTGTGACCGTCCGACGTCACTTCGTGTTTAGATATGTGTATAGGACGGAAGGGGAAGAATTGACAGACAGGAGTGGACGTTCACGGACGATCAGGTGTCTGACTCTACTGTCTCACCCAGGAAAAATGTCCGACTCTGTGTGGAGACATAGGTCGTGTCATTGTGTCTCGGTCGACACTCCAGACCCTTTAGACACGAAAGCTCCCTCCCTATTCCCACCGGGAAGTTACTACTGAGACTCCAAAACACGGTATAAATGTTTCCAGATCCAGGGAGGCACACGTCAGTAACGGTAGGGTTACACACAAAAAAGGAGTACCCAAACGAAAAGATGTAGCAGTCAGTAACTCCTTCGTCCCAGGACGGACAAAGGGATGTATACTTCCACGACTAATGAACCTGACGTTAAGACGAAGGTCTCTTTGACCATCTTTAGTAACCCGAGTCAGACCGTCCCTGGATGAAAGAAAGTAAAATCAGACTTAAACCGTTATTCCTCAAATACTAGACTCGGTGTCAGTCGAGGGTCAGAACTAAAACGACTGACACATCTCGAAGAGGTAAAAACCGACGTTTCTTATATTAGTTAGACTAAAGCCACAACTGGTAGACCACTACAGGTACACATCTCAGAAGAGAACACAACAGCCTTCTGTCACAAACGATACTGGTCACACAAGAGAACCGTCTTGAGACAATCGGAAACGGGACGAAGTAAGACATGAGGTTCCGGTTTAAACGGACAATGAAGTCCGTAAAGAACTGGAGGATGAAAACGTAAGGTCAGGGAATCTTTCTTCTCCTGTAGAAAAAACCCACAATCAAGATCTTCCAGAACTATCTTGGTAAGTTGAAGTTGAAGAAGTCCTAATGACCAGTTTCGTATCTGAACCTAATGACACTATGACTTACCAAAAGGAACCTTAACTGGTCTCTAGTAAGACAGTAAAAACTCTAACGTAGGTTCATGACGTCAAGACTACGAAAACAACTGTTACTACCGATGAGGTAAAGAAGATTCCCTAAGAACGGGTGTCATCATCTATATTCCCAGTAGACTGAATGTAAGTGGGTAGGGTCAGGTAAAATCAAACGACTAAGGAATGACGGTTTAAGTCTAAATTTAACTTCTTTCATCCCTTTTGGTGATCTGGTAAGTCCATACTGTATTTAGTTTAGGGAATGTTAATATGTCACCTTCACTGTTTATTTAAGTTCCCTAATCTAAACTATCTGTCTAATGGACTACTTGATACCTACCTCCAAACATGTGACATGTCCTTTGTCCCTAGTTCTGGTAGGGGTTCTTTTTCTTTATGTTTTTCCGTTTTACCAACAGATTCCTCCGGAATGTTTATCGACACTTTTCTTCTCTTCACTTTTCGTTTCCTCTTTTCCTTTCTATATTCGTAGACTTACGTCCCAAGGTTTCTTATCGTTCCTCTCTATTCTTTCAGAAAGAGTCACTATCTACGGTTCTTTATCTCCTTTTGTTATGTTACCCTTTCTGATCTCTAGAGAAGTTCTTTTAATCTCTATGACTCCCTTGTAAGGTACGTTTCTATCCGTGTTATTTCCTGTCTTTACCATACCTGGATTGTCTTCGTCTTCTATAATTCTTCTCTACCGTTCTTATGTGGCTTCTTAATATGTTTTTTTAGAAGTACTAGGTCTATTGGTGGTACCACACTAGTGAATGGATCTCGGTCTGTAGGACCTTACGTTTCAGTCCACCCGGAATCCTTCGTAGTAATACTAGTTTCGATCACCTCCACTACCTTAAGGTCGACTCGATAAAGTTTAGGATTTTCTACTACGACACTTTCACGACGTGAGTTATACGGTTGTTTAAACCTTTTGAGTCGTCACCGGTGTCCTGCCCTTATCCAGTCAAAAGTAAGGTCAACGTTTCTTTCCGTTACGGTTTTTCACGAGTTTGATGACGTGTTAACGTGAGTAGAGTGTACTATCGTTTCATTACGAGTTTTAAGAGGTTCGGTCCGGATTTGTCATGTACTTGCCACTTGAGGGACTACAAGTTCGACCAAAATCTTTTCAGTCTCCTTGGTCTCTAGTTTAACAGTTGTAGGGACCCGTTTCTCTCAAGGTCTTTTTGTAGATGAAGACAAAATAACTCATACGGTTTGGGATACTGACACACCTAGTGTTGTTTGATACCTTTTAAGACTTTCTCCACCCTTATGGTCAGGTGGAATGGTGCAAGAACTCTTTAGACATACGTCTAGTCTTTTGTTGTCAATCTTGTTCTGTACCTTGTTGTCTGACCAAGGTTTATCCTTTTCCTCATACAGTTCCGACATATAACAGTGTGGCGAATAAATTGAGTACGCGTCTCATGTAGTACTCTTTACAACCCGACTTCGTGTCGACCTTAGTTCTAAAGACCCTCTTTATAATTATTGAAGTCTATGTGTCTACTGTGGTGGGAATACCGTCTTTGGTTTCTTCTTGATTTCTCGGAGAACTATTTTCACTTTCTCCTCTCACTTTTTCAACCGAATTTTGAGTTGTAAGTCTTTTGATTCTAGTATCATAGACCATGGTAGTGAAGTACCGTTTATCTACCCCCTTTGTCACCTTTGTCATTGTCTGAAATATAAAAACTCGAGGTTTTAGTAACGTCTAACACTGACGTGGGTACTTTAATTTCTTGCGAATGAGGAACCTTCTTTTCGATACTGGTTGGATCTGTCGTATAATTTTTATCTCTGTAATCAAACGGTTGTTTCCAAGAAGATCAATTTCGATACCAAAAAGGTCATCAGTACATACCTAGACTCTAAACCTGATATTTCCTTCGACTCACGACTTGTTAACTACAAAAACTTGACACCACAACCTCTTCAGGGAACCTGAGGTTCCTCTAGGTTGGTCAGGTAGGACTTCCTTTAGTCAGGACTTATAAGTAACCTTCCTGACTACGACTTCGACTTTGAGGTTATGAAACCGGTGGACTACCTTTCTTGACTGAGTAAACTGTCCTAGGACTACGACCCTTTCTAACTTCCGAACTCTTCCCCTACCGTCTCCTACTCTGCAAACCTACCGTAGTGGCTGAGTTACCTGTACTCAAACTCATTTGAGACCTTCAACCACTACCTGTCCCTTCGGACCGTACGACGTCAGGTAACCCGACGCTTCTCAACCTGTACTGACTAGGTGACTTGTCTTGACTTGACTTGACTGTCCCTGGTCGTGTCACCGCCAGAACTCTCTCCTACGGGGTAAGGACTGTTGTGAGTGGGAGACCTCTCTTCCACAAACGTATAAACGATCCTCTCGTCGGTCACTTACGGGTACTTTGTAGGACCCCACGTTTCCATGCGACTCTTTTTGTGACTCTGTCTCTCGTCCCATTCTCTCGTTTCAAGAGGGAGAGTCAAGGACGGGTAGGTAAGGTCGACGAAGGGTTCGAGTTCCTGGGGTTTGTCCACTAGAGACAGTAGATAGTTATATCCGTCTCACTCAGTAGACACGGGTCTTAACTCAACGTTTGAACATGACACATAAACTGGACACTCACTTCCTCAGAAAATCCAACAAAATAATCACTTTGAAACCGGTATTACCTTTTCTTTGGTTACAGAGAACAAACTATTTAACACATAAGGGTGATACACGGAAAAGTATGATAAGTACCCTAAGAGAGCCATTCTTATGACCTCAACAAACGGTAAGGAAGGAGGGTCTTTTGTTCCCTTAAGGTCTTTTTGTAGGTGAAGATGAAATAACTGATACGATTTCGGAAACTGACGTACTTAGTGTTGATTGACACCTTTTAAGAGTTCCTCTACCCTTATGGTCTGGTGGTATGGATAGGGGACTCTTTGGACATACGTCCAGTTCTTCGTTGTCAACCTTGACCTGTACCTTGTTACCTGACCAAGGTTTAACCCTTTCCTCATACAGCTCCGAAGTATAACAGTGGGATGAATAAATTGAATATATGTCTTATGTAGTAAGATTTACGGTCCGACCTACTTCGTATTCGACCTTAGTTCTAACGGTCCTCTTTATGGTTAAAGTCTATACGGCTACTATGGTGAGACTACCATCTTTCCCTTCTCCATGACTTGTCGGAGAATTACTCCCACTTTCTCTTCTGACTTTTTCGACCGAATTTTAAGTAATAAGTTTTTTGTTTCTAGTACGGTAGGCCAGGGTAGTGAAGTGCCGTCTATCCGTTTTTCCCCTTCGTCGTTGCATAAAATAAAAGGACACGAACTTTTAGTGACGTCTACCACTGACATCGGTACTTGAGTTTTCTACGACCGAGAAACCATCATTTTTGTTTGGATCTCTCGTATAATTTTTCGTCTTTGTAGTGGAACGACTGTTTCCAGGTGTATCAGTTTCGATACAAAAGAGGTCATCAGTCAATATCTACACTCTCAACCTGGTGTTTCTTCCGACTCGAGGGTTCCTGAGAGTTTAACACCACGACTTCTACTGAGAACTTTCAGGGAACCTGACGTTCCTCTGGTTTGGACAGTTAGGATTTCATTTAGTTGGGACTTGTAAGTTACCGTCCTGACTACGACTGTAACTTCGAGGTTATCGAACCGGTGGACTACACTTCTCGGTTGAGTAACCTTTTCCGGGATTACGACCCGTTCTGACTTCCGTCCTCCTCTTCCCCTCCTGTCTCCTACTCTCCCAACCTACCGTAGTGGCTGAGTTACCTGTACTTAAACTCGTTTGAGGACCTCTTTCTCTTCCTGTCCCTTCGGATCACACGACGTCAGGTACCCCAGCGTTCCTCAGCCTGTACTGAATCGTTGAGTTGTTGTCGTGATGCACGGTCCGTGACAAAATTTGCGTCCCTCGTCGTGGTCTGAGTTGTTTCCTGGATGAAAGTCTACGACAACAAGACTCGTTGGTTTCCGTGTTGTCTTGGGGTCTTGGAGTCGACCACCGTTGGTGACACTTCTTTGACCCTCACGTCGACCCATGCTCCTCCCCCACCCATGTCTCTCCCACGGTCTCCTCGGAGGACCCATTCACACAGACTCAGTAGTGTACTCACCCTTCTACACTGGTCGTTCCAGGGTACTTAGGAACCCCTGTATTATAGGACCCCCCTCTTTCTGACTACGCTTCATGGATTCGCCTTTGTTCCGCTATCCTGACTGAGTCCCCTGTTCTTACCCGGCAGGGGAGGAAGAGTCCGGTCCCGTCCGAGGACCGGTGACAGTCGCACCCGGAGTCGGAGAGGGGACGAGGAGACGGGTCATACAGGGAAGAGGTGGAGTAGAGAGTGACTAGATTTCCTGACAGACAGCGTCTGTACAGGGACCTGAGGGACTCCGACCAGGGGTTCTTAGGGAGAATGTTCAGGGTGGGATAAGAGTAACGGTCGTACAGACTTATAGTACTGGTCTCAATAGACGTACTTATAGACTCCGGAAGGACCCTGGTGTCCGACTACTCACGTCTTCGGACCTGTGGTGACGACTGGGGGACCGGGAACGGTGCGACTTGGAGTAGGACGTAGGTGTACGACGGGTCGAGTACTGATGTAGGGCGACTTTCTTGGGTACTCATTCACGACTGATGGTAGACGTCGGACAAGAGAGGTTTTCTGTCACGCGAAACAACCGGTACTACGACCAACACCTCGGAGTCTACCCTCGAGCGTCTTCCTACCAATCTGGGGACGGTGCCGGAACACACGATCAGAGTGCTGTGGACAAGAAAACCGGGTGTCCACTACTCTTCGTCCCAGTCGGGGACGAAGAGGGTTCAAGTGTGGACGGACTCCTGGTTGGGTCCTACCGTGTGCGAATACGTCGACCGACGACGAGGAACCACCCCTGGAGATCAGTAGAGCACCACTGAACCGTCCTGGTCAGGGTGGACCTTTGCCGGTCCATTCTCTCCTTCTACGAAAAGAAGGTGGGGAGTAGGAGTGTGGTCTGACTGACACCTACCGGTGTCATTTCGTGTGTCTAGTACTCCTTCCACGACAAGTATGTGGTACGCACTATGTTGTCCTGTACTCATGAAAGACACGTTTTCTAGTAGATTAGGAATTTTGTTTCCCCACCACCCAAAGGGTCCACCACGATTACCATTTCTTTGGTGACGGTTTTGTCCTCTTCATTCTCTGCTCCCAAGTCAGGGACCCAGCCCTTCTAGGGGACCTCCTCCTTCACCGTTGGGTCATAAGAACGGACCTCTTGGGTGTCTCCTCGGACCGCACGATGGTAGGTCCCTCAGCATTTCTCAGCCTGTACTGACTCACTGAATCGTATGCGTGTGGTTTCCCACCAATAGTAGGAATACAAGGTCTGCTCTTTTGACTCCCGGTCTCTCCGGTTCTGTGACCCGGTCCTAGTGTCTCGTCCCGACGACGTCTCGGACCTAGGGACCTCCGTCTCAACGTCTGCACAGACGCGAGTTGGGGACACACTGTGACGGGACGATACTGGGTCTGGGAGAGGGTAGACTGGAATGGGTGTGAAGGAGGGAGACGTTTCGGTAACGCGGGAGACGTGTGTCAGTCCTGTGTGTGCGGAAGTACGCCTTACCAAGTAAAATGTTTTTACCCCTTCAGGCACCACCCACAAACTGACAAGGAGACAGGAACTCAGTGTCTCCGGTAGTCGTGAGGACGGGGCCCGTGGAGAGATAGGGAGATGAGAGTGTCAGACGACGTTCCCCGGTCTACAGTGATCCTAATTTGTGTCTCTGTGTTTTGATTGGTTTCTCGGGTTCTTAGTCTTCGGTCCTGGAGCGTCCGATGAACTATCACTACACGTGGTTCCGTACCCGATTCAGTGAGGTCGACACAGGTCGAGAAACGTTGGGGTACCTCACATCGGGTGGTCTGGGGAGACACTTACCCTAAGAGGTCCGTTCTTATGACCTCACCCAACGGTACGGGAGGAGGTACCCTAGAAGGGCTGGGTCCCTGACTTGAGAACAGAGTCCGTCGAGGATGTAACCGTCCCTCTAAGAAATGGTAGACTCGATGGACCCTTCGGGTTTCTTCGTCAGGACGGGATCTTCTGCAAGGGTTGTCTCTGTAGTCCTTGTACTAACCCTTCTAGTTCGGGGCACTTTCAATGAAGAACACGTCCAGAGTGTGACGTCATTTTTATGACGGAATCTTCTTTCAGTTTGTCACGAAAGACGAGTCGACCTTTTTACACACGAGGGGAGGGGTGGATATGTCACTCCAGTCCGAAGAGACTCGTAGGTAGTACCGAGTCCTCGTTACCCTGTCACAGACTTTTCGTCAGAAATCGTCTCTTTCTCTAAAGATAGGTCCTCCTCAACCCATTCGGAAGTGAAGAGAAACGTGATGAATTTGTGTAATATGTTTTTCCGAACGCACGAATCGACTTACAAGTAACGTTGAAACATAGGTACCACGGGTTGATACGGAGAGGTTGAAGTCAGGGAGTTTTCGATGACCACTAGATACGAAGAGGTAAGACTCACCATGTAGAAACCACACAGAGGAAGGACGGAAGATAGAAAGGTAGGTAAATAGATAGGTAGGCTCTGTCCGACGTTGGACCCCGGGAAACGACACCACGACGTTACGAACGTGGACCTGTATGGAGAGGAACTCATTGTTTTATGATTCTTTGATATGTTTTGTGAGTCGAAGGCGAAGACTTCTCGTACCTCCTTTTTGTCACAGAACCCTCTCTTTCGCCCGCGACACGTACAGAGAACGTGAGTTGTGGTGGACTCCCCACCCGTTTGGTGGGTTCGGGGGGAGGTCGAACTGGGGGTCTGTGTGATGAGGGAAATAGGGTGTATTCCTTGTTCGCATGGGGGATGGACCACTCGTTTGTTCCCTTGGACAACAAACAAGAACGAGGGGTAAAACGTCGTTCCCGGGGTCTCTTCGGAGTGGACTTAAAGACCAGACCGAAGATCAGTTAAAGGTATCAAATCCTCCGGTTCTTGGGACCCAGTCATAGTACAGGTAGTAGGTAGGTAGATAGTAGATACATAGTATCTACATTTGTAAAAAGGTGGAGGAAGAAAGGGTACGGAGAGGGTCAAAAATAGACCCACATGTTCCGGAGAAAGAGGAGGAGAGGGTTGTTGTCGTGGTAGGTTACTGAGCGTACAAACCCCTATAACTACCTGATCCCGACATCGTGATCTGGTGACGGGACCCTAGTTCAGTGACTGGTATTCGATATTACAGACGTTTATTAGTGAGTGAACGGGTCGGTTGTGTAAAGAATCGTAGTCACGGACGCCTGTTAAGGAGATCGAAAGAAACTTAGGGATCTTCTGTAACGCACGAATCAATAATTCAACACGACTGAGAAACTCTGGGGTACCTGACATCGGGTGGTCCGAGGAGACAGGTACCCTAAGAGGTTCGTTCTTATGACCTCACCCAACGGTAAAGGAGGAGGTCCCCTAGAAGGGGTGGGTCCTCAGTTTGAGTGCAGAGGACACCGAGGACGTAACCGTCCGTCTAAGAAATGACGTCTCGGTGGTCCTTTCGGAGAGATATTCTGTGACGACGACGACGACGATTCAGCGAAGTCAACACAGGCTGAGACACGTTGGGGTGTCTGTCGTCGGGTGGTCTGAGGGGGTAGGGACCCTAAGAGGTCTGTTCTTGTCACCTCACCCAACGGTAAAGGAAGAGGTTACGTACTTTCACTTTCCACTTTCACTTCAGCGAGTCAGTACAGACTGAGAGTCACTGGGGTACCTGACGTCGGATGGTCCGAGGAGGTAGGTACCCTAAAAGGTCGTTCTCATGACCTCACCCCGCGGTAGCGGATTTAGGGTGGTCGCCTAAGTCACAGTACCGATATCTGTTACCGGTCAGTACAAACAGGTCCCGTCACCAGAAGTCATGGACTTCTTGTGATTTGATTAAACTCTTGAAAATTTTTGTACTTACGGGTCTAGTTGATTTCACTTGAAGTTTCTTGTTCCGTAGTCACAAATGTTTTTAGATGGGTCCACAAATGACCATGTCGGCCCCGACTCTTGGATGTTGACACGTGTGGTCCCGGATCTTGGATGTCAGCACGTCGGTGTCACGTCGGGAACCTGGTCGTCTAGACCATCGTGGACGCTCGGATAGTCTTTACGACTCAGAGTCTGGGGCAGGACTTGAGGACTTAGTCTTAGACAAAATGGACCTGGGAGGGACCCACTAAGTGTAAGTGGACCAAATTCCTTGTGACAAGACCCTTTAATCTTCTATTTTGAAGTAGCCAACTTAATCATCCGACACAATATCTCCCGACGGACAGTGTAGTGAAAGTCTTTGATCGTGGACGTATCGTTTAACTTACATTCTATGTCGAAGGAGGTTTGGTGAGTCTCTCTGGTTTCCTAGGATGAAGGAAAAAGATCCTATTAGCATGGTTTTCCGCCACTACTCTTTTTTTCATTTTAATGTCCTACTTTAAACCCCGATTGTACTCCGTTACAACGTCTGTCCCAAACACGTCTCATCCACGAGTGATTTATTCATGACGGATTAAATCACAGACTCGAAGGGACCATCGACTCACCATTTCTTAGGTGGACAGTTACGTCTTCTGTGTCCAAGCTAGGGGCCCAGCCCTTCTAGGGGACCTCCTCTCTTACCGTTGGGTGAGATCATAAGAACGGACCTGTCTCCTCGGACCGTCAGATGTCAGGTAGTCTAGGGTTTATAAGTCTGTGTTGAGTCATCGATTTTATTGTTGTTTGAATCACAGGTCTTGATTACAGTCGTGTCAATGCATAAATATAACTCTGTTACCCGGTCAAAGAGATTGAGATATAAAACCTCGTAAAAGTAGACACTAGACGAATTTAATAAATGAAACTTTATGTTTTACGAATCGTTGGTTTTCGAGGGACCACTCATTAATACACTATTTACTTGTTTTCCTTCCCAGGATCATAGATCTTCACGGGACACGGACCAACTCCTTGGGTGCTAAGATGTCTGGTGTGCGAGTTCACCGTAAATCATGTGTCTATCGGACCTACACGTGAGTTATTTACGTACACGTGACTCGAATATGATACGGGGTCACTGATAAGATCCATGATTGGTTTGTCTAGGTTTGGGAACGAAAGAACACCAAACACATGGAAAATACATAGTAAATCGGTTGGTATCACAATTTCTTTTATTTCTGATCGTTTTAATGATAGTATAAAAGGGGTTTACCATAATGTTAAAAGTTTAGATGAATACCGTTATTAAAAATTTTTAGGTCTAAGTTATAGTGGTTAATATAAGAAAATTTTTTATGATCCCTTTTCCGTTAAGAATACTACTCAAAACTTCGACAAACATTTTATGCTACAATGTGTACGTTATGATAAATTTCTGTCGAGTAGGTCCAAAAATTCTTGTTTTAGTTAAAAGAGTACTTCAATAAATTTCCCTTTTCCACGTTATTAAATGGAAAACTTTCAAATTAACACCACTTTATTATCACCGAGTCTACCCTGTCTTAGACGGACGTTTCATCCTTTGTGCCCAAACTAGGGACCAAGTTCTTCTAGGGGTCCTCTTCCCTTACCGTTGAGTGAGGTCGTAAGAACGGACCCTTTAGGGTACCTGTCTCCTCGGATCGCCCGATGTCAGGTTCTCCAGTTTTTCTCAGTCTGTACTGACTCTCTGATTGTGAAAGTGTATAATATATTTTGAGTTGGTAGAATTGATGAAAATTCTTATCCCAAGTTACTAAAATTCATATAAGGGTGATACCACACAGGTTTGAGGTCTTCAAAAAGAAGAACGTTTTGACTTTGAGACATAGTTAAATTGGGGTAAAGAGTGGAAGGGGTGCAGGGACCGGGGGAGGTAATATGAAACACACAGGTACTGATGTGACCCATGGAGTGTATTCACCTTGGTATGTCATAAATAGAAAACCACTGACCGAATAAAGTGAGTCGTGTTACAGGAGTTTCAATTGAGTACAACGTACACAATCTTAAAGAAATAAAAAAAATTGAAATTCGGACTTATTATAAGAGAACGTACACATACCGTATAAAACAAATAAGTCAGGAGACAACCACCTGCAACCTAACGAAGGGTGGAACCCAGGACGTTTATTACGACGATACTTGTACCCACATGTTTATAGGGAAGTTATTAAATAAAAATTTTTTAAGCAGAGGTCAATGGAAACGTTTCTGTTGGTGCGTAAGGATGAGTTTTGTGTTCACTCTTGTTTATCTCTGTTCAGTTTGTATATAAAAAGTACATTGAACGTGTTTTCTCTAATCGTCTGAAGTAGTTCATTGTGGCGGGAAGGTAATACTCTTTTACGTAGGACTAAACTTTCATCTTTATTCTTCTGAGATTTTTGTAATGAGGAGTTACGTCTTCACACTTTGTCCAACTTTTCCTAATTATATATACAAGATTAATCTTTTAACTGGGGTAGCAAAGAAGTTTCTTTGAGTTAATATCGGAAAATGGTGTAAATGAAAGAACTTCTCTATTTTCAAGTAAAAGGAGTGACGTACTAAAATCTTCTTTTACATACGTGACAAAAATTACCTCCTTATAAACCTTCCTCTAGTTTCACTCGTTTCTTTTACTGGATTTCAAACCTTTAACACTTTGAATATTCCTCTCCAATTCTCAAAAAAGATTTCTTCTTTTCCGATTTCTTCCATCGACCTCCCTAATTCTTTTGTCAGAGATGAGTGATTTGTCGTTATTCCTTCCTCTACTGATACCCACTTTGTTTTTTTTGATGAAGTTTGAAAATTTCTACTTAATTTCAATCTACTAGACTTTCAAGGAACCTTTAACTTGTGTCTGTTCATACCCCTTGTTTTCTGTCGGGAAACTTTTTGGTGTAAGTCTGTGTTCTCGTCTTTCCCAGAGGCCTCAGAGGACGTTACGTCCTCCTAAGAAATAATCGACTCGATGGTCCCTTAGGGAGTCGTAGTGATGTAAGTCGAATTTCGTTACTTCGTTTACTTTGTCACTTGTTATTCAGTAGTCGACAACGTAGGTCTGAAAAGTCCGACCCCGTTGACTCTTGTCTCCGGTGGTAGAGGGAAGAACAGAGTTTATGAGTGAAAGAACTGATTGGACTTTAGTCACTTCTCTTACATGACTCCGGTCACCACTCCTTCTCAGTCTCCGTCAGTCTAGTTCGGGGGTCACTTTCTCTTGTCCTTTCGTGACACTCACTTCCAGTCTCCGTCATGAACTCACAGGAGACTTACAGACACGTTTCGGTCGAAGTCTTTATTAAAATCACTCTAATGACCCGGTTTTCGTGAGGAGAGAGTACGGGCGGTTCTTCTCTGAAGGATTCCCGAACAGGATAACAATTTCGATAAAGACTATTTGAAGACTAATTATTCTAATTTATTATTACAAGACGGTGGTCAATTGGTGGTAACTGATTTAAGGAATTCCGTTTTTGGGCTCAGTAACGACCACGAGCTGTAAGAAAGTACGAGTGTAGGCCAAGTGGGTCACATGGTTTAGTAGATTTTTGTAAAGGATTTAGACAGGAGTAAGGAGAGAGGGGTTTAGATGACGACACCGGTTCAGAGGTTACACAGAACGTTAATGAGTAAGTTACTAGACAAGACAGGAGGTACGTTGCGACAAGAGAGATGTCATCGGTACCGGTGCAGCAGGGTACTAAGTTGGTAAAAGGTAATAGGGACGTAGGAGGGAATGACCAGACTCGTCCTGGAAGGTAAATGATTGGAACGGGTGTAGGGTCGGGAAGGAGAGGTTCGAGTCGGGAGATTCCTCAGAAACGGGGGACTCACGGGTGTGTACTGCCCAAGGGAAAACGAATCGGAAAGACGAGTGAGATAAGAACGGGTAAGACCTGAGTCGTTCGACCATAGAACAACATGTCAGTATTGTTATTTTTACTACGGGTTTCTCCATGTTTTGTCCTAGACTTAGATTATTTTGGGGTTTCTGGATATTTAATCTAAAATCTTTTCATCTTAAAAGTCTAAACAAGATGGGCATTCACTACAAACAAGGATACTTTTGTAACTCAAGTACGAATTAGAAGTCAGTGACTTGTATTTTATTCCGAATTTTTACGATGACAATATATTTATTGGAAATCAACGGATACTTAAAAGTTTGATCACGTGTTGACGTGAGTAGAGTGTACGATCGTTTCATTACGAGTTTTAAGAGGTTCGCTCCGAAGTTGTCATGTACTTGATCTTGAAGATCTACAAGTTGAACCTAAATCTTTTCCGTCTCCTTCGTCTCTAGTTTAACGTTTTTAGAACCTAGTATCTTTTTCGTTCTCTCAAGGTGTTTTTGTAGATGAAGACGAAATAACTGATACGGTTTCGGAAACTGACACACCTAGTGTTGTTTGGCACCTTTTGAGATTTTCTTACCCCTTACGGTCTGGGGGAATGGACGGAGGACTCTTTAGACATACGTCCAGTTCTTCGTTGTCAATCTTGACCTGTACCTTGTTACCTGTCCAAGGTTTAACCCTTTCTTCATACAGTTCCGACATATGACACTGGGACGAATAAATAGAAGATACGTCTCTTGTAGTACGCTTTACGACCCGTCCTTCTTCGTGTTCGACCTTAGTTCTAACGACCCTCTTTATAGTTATTGGAGTCTATACGTCTACCGTGGTGGGAATACCGTCTTTCACTTCTCATTGACTTCTCGTAGAACTACTTTCACTTTCTCCTCCCACTTTTTTGACCGAATTTTGAGTTGTCAGTTTTTTGCTTCTAGTACCGTAAACCAGGGTAGTGAAGTACCGTTTATCTACCCCTTTGTTACCTTTGTCACTGTCTGAAATAAAAGACTCGAGGTTTTAGTGACGTCTACCACTGACGTCGGTACTTTAACTTTTTGTGAACGAGGAACCTTCTTTTCGATACTGTTTAGATCTGTCGTATAATATTTCGTCTCTAATGAAAGGGTTGTTTCCAGGTAGATCAGTTTCGATACCAAAAAGGTCACCAGTACATACCTACACTCTCCGTCTGGTGTTTCTTTCGACTCGTGGTGGTTTCTTAACTATGAAAACTTGACACCACAACCTCTTTTGAGAACTCTCAGGGTACCTGACGTTCCTCTAGTTTGGTCAGTTATGATTTCCTTTAATCAGGACTTATAAGTAACCTTCCTGACTACGACTTCGACTTCGAGGTTATTAAACCGATGGACTACGGTCCTTGACTGAGTAACCTTTTCTGAGACTACGACCCTTTCTAACTTCCGTCCTCTTCTTCCCCAACTGTCTCCTATTCTACTAATCTACCGTAGTGCCTGAGTTACCTGTACTCAAACTCGTTCTAGTCCCTCAACCACTACCTGTCTCTTCGGACCGCACGACATCAGGTACCCCAGCTTTTCTCAACCTGTGTTGACTCGCTGACTTGACTTGAATCAACGGATTTTAAGATTTCGTAACAAAGGGTTCAACATAGGTTTCCTCATAGTACCCGATAGATTCTTTTATTTTTTCAATTATTTTTATTGTTAACTGTACTTTAAATACCATGTACTAAGGTTTTACCCGTAGGGTCCACCAAGTCACCATTTCTTAGGTGCACGTCACGTCCTCTGTGTTCTCTACACCGAAATTAGGGACTCATCCCTTCTAGGGGACCTCCTCCTTTACCGTTGTGTGAGGTCACAAGAACGGACTTTTTAAGGTACCTGTCCCCTCGGACCACCCGATGTCAGGTGTCTGAGCGTCTCAGTCTGTGTTGACTCGTAGGTAAGTAACATAACGGGACCAAGGTTTCATTTCTTGACACAACGATGACAAATTGTGTAATGAAAGATTTTTAAGACTTGGGTCTTGGTTGTACTGGAAAAGGGACAAAAGAATCGGGGAGGGTACCTGAGTCGAACTTTTTTACGACCAATTTTTATAAGGTAAAATAATTGACTCTCCCTTATGGGAGTTGAACCTCTTCGTCGTGACTAAATTTCCTGTAAAAATACCGAGATCAGAACATGGTCTTAAAGACTCGAGTATTGGTCGTCCTTTTGTTGTGAAGTAAATTATATCGTAATTAAAAATTACATACTGTAAGTATTAGACGGATGAGGACCGAACTACACGGTTAGCGAGCACAACTTGGCACACGAGACTTCCAAGTTTATTTTTTACTAGTACCAAACAATACGTCCACACGTAAGAAGTTACAAAGGAATATCTTATAAAATTTGTATGTGTTTTATGTTTTTATTCTTATTCCTTGGAGGACATAGGTAGTAGATACAGTTGTCACCAGTTCAGGACGACTTGGGGTAGGGGTACGTGACTTAAGTTAAGTCAAGTCAAGTCAAGTCAACGAGTCAGCTGACTTGACAGGCTGAAAAACGCTGGGGTACTTAACGTCGTACGGTCCGGAGGGACAGGTAGTGGTTGAGGACCTCAGATGGGTTTGAGTATAGGTAGCTCAACCACTACGGTAGGTCGGTAGAGTAGGACAGTAGGGGAAGAGGAGGACGGGGGTTAGGGAGGGTCGTAGTCTCAAAAGGTTACTCAGTTGAGAAGCGTACTCCACCGGTTTCATAACCTCAAAGTCGAAGTCGTAGTCAGGGAGGTTCCTTGTGGGTCCTGACTAGAGAAAATCCTCTAGTGACTTAATTGGACTTCGTTTAGTGTCTAGAGTATCCCGCAAAAATGTCTTGATTCATAGTGAATTACAGACCATGATTCTCATTTTTGTCGGTGTTGAAGGTGAGATTGTAAATATGTATGTCTTTATGTGTGTGTGTGTGTGTGTGTGTGTGTGTGTGTGTGTTTAAGTGTAGACAAGGTCCAACCGTAGAGACTTAAGGAAAGTGCCGTGTAATTTCCTTCCACACGGTTACCGAGAGAAGAACACAAGTGAAGAACAACTATTCCTGATCTATATTTTATAAACGACGTCTGGTGCCCCTGAATATGAGTACTGACAGTCTAACCAAACCCCGTGTGTCTGGACAGTCGTTTTCGTCCAGTCGTCCGATCTCGTCTCTTCTTTTAGTTATTTAGAAACTTATTTAGTACGTCAGCAGTCTCACTTATGCCCACGTCTCTTACTTCACATGTGTACACCGGAAGAACGAAAGGGAAAGAGGGAGATCAAAAGGAAGTAAAGACAGGTTGCACGTACGTCAAGGAGAAGGTCCTGGAGTTGAAGTTACTGAAGGGAAGATGTTGGTTCAAGTCTATTGACAGGGATTAAATAGCAAAGACAGTGGATTGGGGTTTAAATTTAATTTCCCTTTTCAGGTGAGATTTAACGAGAAAAAAGGGTAATAAGAAATTTAAGCACAAAGTATCTCATCAATAATTATTTAAAGAGACGTTTTGACCTAAACCCTAGGATACATTATTGGACTATATATGTTTTTTAAAATGACTTCGAAACACATCCGAGACTTAGAGTAGTGGTAATTATGAAGACGACAATGAGTACCCCAAATTTTATGGTCTGTAAGTAAGATAGAGTCACATCATCTGGTAAGTTTTGTCTTTATAGGATTTGGGGTACAGATATCCGGAAGGACAAGAGGAGGACCTATTGATAAAGGTTTCCCGTATGTATTTTCTAGATATTTAGTTATCGGTGCTGATTATTTTACGTCGAATTAGGAGCACACGAACACGAGTACGAATCAGCGATTCGGTATAGGCTGACAAACGTCGGGGTACCTGACATCGAGGAGACAGGTACCCCAAGAGGTCCGTTCTTATGACCTCACCCACCGGTAAAGGAGGAGGTTCCTAGAAGAAATGGGTCCCTAGTTTGGGTCCCTAGTTTAGAGGACACAGAGGGCGTAACCGTCCACCTAAGAACTGGTGACTTGGTGGACCCTTAAGGTCGAATTACAATAATTTTCTAGGATTTTGTTTTCGTTGAAACCTATATAAAAAGGGGTACATGTCTTTTATCTATTTTTCTAAACTCTAATCACTACTTACACGTTAGTCACATCCAAAATTTATGTACTTTAAACAAAAAGTCGAAGTAATAAAAAGAAATCTTCTAAAAAGAAATACCAAAGGAAACCAAAAAATAAAAATAAAACCCCCCCTAAAATTATATTTAGATAAATAAAATTAACCTCCAATTAATGAAATGTTATAACATAACCAAAACGGTGTGTAGTTGTACTTAGGTGGTGTCCATATGTACACAAGGGGTAGGACTTGGGGGAAGGGAGGAGGGAGAGGTATGGTAGGGAGATCCAGTAGAGTCACGTGGTCGGGGTTCGTAGGTCATAGTACGTATCTTGGACCCGACCGCTAAGCAAAGTATATACTATAATATGCACAAAGTTACGGTAAGAGGGTTTAGTAGGGTGGGAGGGGGAGAGGGTGTCTCAGGTTTTCTGACAAGATATGTAGGCACAGAGAACACGAAAGAACGTATCTTCTACTTATTACTACGGACTTGAATGATAGATGTTGAAAAATTTTAAAGTTATTTTCAGTTTCCATAAGTATTTGTACACCATTAAAAGTATTTCCTTCTCTCCTTGTGTATATATAAATAGAAAACATTTTACACTTTCTAAATATGCTAAACGTCTCTTCGGTTTCATATGCATAAGTAGAAAAAAAAAGGGGGGGTTGTTTAGTTCGGGTCATTTGTTCTCGTTCACTAAGCCCCTTTATTTAGACCTAAGTGTACAAGTTCTGTACGTATTTAGTACATTCCTCAGGTCACTTCTCACACGTAGTCTGGAGTTTCTTTGGTCTCCAAGATACAGAGTGTAGATTTTGACTGAGTCTCAAGGTACCTTTGGCGAGTGGCGTCTTAGTGACTTCCGAACGAACTGGTATTGTCCTACGAATATACAGGGAGTTAGTCACTACCCTTCCAATCTTAAGTCGTCTTCTCCCTCACCAACTTTGTATGTAAGAATACAGCAAAGTAAATTACTGTTATCTAGGTCATCTTAAGTTGTCTTCTCCCTTACTGGCCCTGTCTGAGTGTCTTTTATTACGCGTCAAATACTCGGGGCTTGCTTGAGACGCTTAGTAGATTTTTAATGGGCGTTCGGACTTTATACGAAAAGAAGTTATAAACCAACAAGTACCTCATTGAACAGTATCCCTCCTCCTTTACCGTTGGGTGAGGTCATAAGAACGGACCGCTTAAGGTACCTGTCTCTATGCACCGCCCGACATCGGGTACCGTATTGTTTCTCAGTCGTGCTGACTCGTGTACCCCACCTTTCTTCGGACTTTATATGAAAAGAAGTCGTAGACCACTAAGTACCTCATTGGACAGTATGTCTGGTAAAAAATTTCTAGGTCTTAGGAGCCTATTAAAAGGGAAGGTCGTTTACCGAATTGAGTCTCTACCCTCGACACCTTAGTACAGTGCACGCACATCTGTCGCACACGAGACCGAGGGGTACCTCCCGATCGCAGACCGACGGAAGGGAAAACCCTTTACCGGGAGACGTCAAAGTTCAAGTAAACCGAAAAAGTTACTATCCCAAAGTTAAACTTGTCTATTGTCACGGTTCTTGATTTTTAAAGTGGTAGATTAATACCTCCCCCCATGAGTCATACCGGAAAGAGAGAATTATAGTAGACGTCAAACTTTTACTGAACTACTTCCGAAGAATATTTTTGGGGAACGAAAAGGCCCATGTTCTTGTTAACGTCACTTTCAATGACCATGTTACGTGTCCCGTGTCTTCCCCCTTTTACATGCGCCTTGTCTACCCTGGCTTCCTCGTTCCTGTTTATTCTGTAGTCTGTTTCTCCTTCCGACGTCAAAAGGTATATTTTGACTTAAGTTTTTCTCTCCCCACTCGTCTCTCTGTCTTTTTCTCCGATGGATTGTAGAGATAACGTCCACCATACTTACGGATCAATTAGATCCAGTGCCCCTCCTCCTACCCCAACTCTCCCACGTTTGCCCACCACTCCAACTTCCCTTCCCTTTTCCGGACCTTAATTACGTCCAAACCCACGATTGCACAAAAGGACACCTAGGTGACAAGATATCAGGAGTAATAGAGGAGTCGTGTAGGGACTAGGTTTTTTTCCAGTTCTTTGTAACTAGATTCCTGTAAAGATAGTTCCTTATATATATGTATGTATATACACATACATACATATATATACCAAAAAGAAAAGACTTTGGTGGTGATTTGTAAGGGTCTATATGTTGTATAATAAACGTAGTTTTACGTTTTACGTGAAATTTATAAACTATGACTTTGTTTTGAATCTTTGAGTCTTAAAATCCAGACAAAGTTTTACTGAGTTCAATATGTCAAAAGTTACTTAAAGAAAATTTAGTTATTAATTTTCACGGGGTAATCAGAAACGAACAGGAAGTTGTTCCATTTAGATAAGTGAAATTCGTTGAGTAAAGGAACACGGAGACAGAGTAGACACGGGAAAAATTTACCCAGTATATTAAAAAAATTACCGTTGAAATTTTCGTTATAGAATACGTATACGAATACGTTACGAATCTACTGTCGTTACTTCCTTAAATTTTAGTGAACCCGGTTTTGTCGGTGGGTTTTAGGGTCCAAACTCGGGAGAAACGGTGATCGACGGGTCTACTGAGAAAGGAGAAGGTTATGTGGTAAAAGTCTACTCTTTGGACTAGGGCACTACCTAGACCTTCTTACCAGGTCCGTCGTAAGTGTAGGAGTAGGACCGAGTACATCCCCCGGGGGACCGATTCCTGGTGACAAGGACGACGAGTGGTACACTGGAAAGGTCCCGAGGTGACAGTTCCAGTCTTTCTATGACTTTGAGAAGGTGAGTCTTTAAGATGTCAAAACCCCCGTCGTAGTATTTAAGTACCTCGTGTGACTATGGATAAACTTTGTCCGTGTGGGTACGTGTGGGTGTGTGTTGTCGGTATTTCTCGACTGTGAGACACGTGTGGTCCCACACACGGGTCAAGTCTACTTGTTTTTTTTCCACTACAGAGTCCTTGTTACTGAACTGACACCTGGGTCACGTAGTTGTTCACGATATTTTACGGAGATTTATAGAACTTTATTCCTAAAAATAACTGAATATGACACGATATAAAATTGTCTACACACGATTGTTTTTGTTGACTTCAGTAAAGTCAGTACAGGTTGAGAAACGTTGGGATACCTGATATCGGACGGTCCGAGGCGACAGGTACCCTAAAAGGTCCGTTCTTATGACCTCACCTAACGGTACGGGAAGAAGTCCTCTATGACGTTATATTTTAACATTCCGACAATGTTTTTATTTTAGTAAAGTACTTTTATTTTCCTCTGTCGAAAACGAAACTCTGATGATTTATAACCCTTAAACCTATCGATACACGCCTTCACTCGACTCTTGAGGTCCCAATGGACACTACACGGACGGGTCTGTGAGACGGAACCCACTTCTCCGACTATATTCCAACAAGAATCGTCCTCTTCTTTTATTACGTATCCTTTCATTCTAGAGAGGTATTTCGCAATTCTTATTAAGTTTTCCCTTATCGTGGTGGTGACACTACCTTTTCAACGAGTAGACTATGAGTAGGTTGTTTATAAATAATTTGAGGATGACAAATTGTCCGTCCGAAGGGACCACCGAGTCACCGTTTCTTACAAAGCCGGCTACGTGCTCTACGTACAATCTAGGGACCCAGTCCTTCTAGGGGACCTCTTCCTTTACCGACACGTGAGATCATAAGAATGGACCCTTTAGGGTACCTGTCCCCTTGGGCCTTCCGATGTCAGGTAAGCCAGGGTTTCTCCGTATGCACTGAATTTCTGATTTGTTGTTGTACATAGTCCGTAACATTTGGTATGAACTTCAGTTACCCTTCCCGGATAAATAAATAAATAAATTTAATTAAACAAAAAATAACTTCCTATTGACGAAATGTCTTAAAACAACAAAAGACAGTTTGGAGGTGCACTTAGTCGATATCTATATGTATATAGGGGAGGAAAAACTTGGACGAAGGGTAGACGGAGGGTAGGGTGGGGAGATCCAACTATGTCTCGGGGACAAACTCAAAGGACTCGGTATGTCGTATAAGGGTAACCGATAGATGAAATGTATACTATTACATTCAAAGGTACTATGTAGAGTGGGAGAGGAGGTGAGAGGGGTACAGGTATTCACATAAGAGATACAGACAAAGAGGTAACAACGGGACATTTATTTAAGAAGTCATGGTAAAAAGATCTAAGGTATATATACACAATCTTATACTACAAATAGAAAGAGAAAGACTGAATGAAGAGAGACATATTATCCAAGATCCAAGTAGGTGGAGTAATTTTGACTGAGTTTACTAAAGGAAAAATACTACACCTGGTAAAATTTCAGAAATAACTTAAACAATGTTATAACAAAGACGAAAATACGAAACACCAAAAAAAAAAAAACCGGTCCTCCGTACACCGTAGAGTCGAGAGGGTGGTCCCTAGTTTGGGTGTGGGGGTATAACCTTCCATGTCAAGAATTGGTGACCTGGCAGTTCCTTCAGGGTCCGGTCAAGATTTATTTTAACTTTAATTCTTTTAACAAAAAATAGGATCAGTTAAAGTAGATAAAACTAAAAAGAAATCTACACATTATGATAAAGTTTCTTGTGATCCAAATAACAGGAGTTTGACGTTATTTTACGAGATTTATCTAATTTACAGGTCTTTCGATTCGGACCAAACCTAGCACGGTATAGACTTGTACAAAATAAACGAATGTGTTCAAGGACGAGAGTTCAATACCGACGACTTCAACACACAGTCCGTCAACTGTTGAACACAACTGATAATACGTAAATACCTGATACCTGACTTTCTTCCAAAGAAAATTACGTTTTGGAGATAGAAAATCTCTTTCTCTTAACGTTCCATCCTAGAACATGTCTAATGTCTTTAGGAACACGGAGTCAAAGAAGTGGCCATTTTCCCCGACTACTCTTATGACTGGATACTCCACTTCAGTAGTCTATCTTGGACTCAATATGACAATCGATAAATTATTGGGTTTATAAAATTAGATGCAGGTTTGGGAAGGATATTCGTATATAAGACTAAATAGAGACTACCAATTCCGTTTTTATCCTAATAATTGTAAAATCAAACAACGAATAAAATACAGTGGTTTAAAAACAAATTCTTTTGCAAATTATTTCTCAACAAATAAAACTATTTTAGGTTACACTGATGAACCATCGTGAGATTACGAAACTTAAACCTTCTAAAGTCTAGTAAATGGGCGTCGAAGAAGTCCTAAGGGACCACCGAGTCTACCACTTCTTAGACGGACGTTACGTCCTCTAGACCTAAACTAGGCACCCAATCCTTCCCTTACTGTGGGGTGAGGTCATAAGAACGGACCCTTTGGGGTACCTCTCGTCTCGGACCTCCCGATCTCAAGTGACTCGTCGATTGTAAAAGTGAAAAGAAAAAGAAGTCCTACGGAACATAAAATTGTTAAAATTTATCTTAATGAAGACCAGGGTAGGGATTGTTCGAGGTACATTCCTTACAGAATAAACGGAACCTGATACCGTACCCAAGACTGGTGGGTCAAAGACATCGTCCTTGTGAAATCTGTCTCTTCTCTATTATTAGTGTTGTCATTATTACGGTTTAAAATACAGTTGGTGACAAGATTCATGTAATGTACATAATTTAGTAACTTTACAATGTTGTAAAATAACAACAAGGGTACAATAGTAACTCCTTCAACTCTATATCTTTCTGTCACACTATTTGGGTTCCAGTGTGTCGAACCAGGTCCTACCTGGACCTTGGACTTTCGCCGACTACCGAAGTCTGAGGTAGGAACGTTGGAGACTACTCTCTCGGCTCACATGTTGGTCTCTCACTCTTGACCGATTTTTACATATTAAGTACCTTGTGGGAAGGACCGTAAAGGTCAGAAATATTTTTGTGACACAAGTTAGGTTGTCTCTCCGTTAATTAATTACTTCGAGAGTGTCGACACTTTGACTCTAAGTTTCGGACCAGAGAGACTCAAATTTGAGTTCGGGAGTACGCCTGACGTTTTACCTTCCACTTGTCTTCGGACTTTGAAAGAGACCTTCTCGTACATCGGGATAACTCTCTACAATCCTTCAAGTATAAAGGAATTAATGACACATACGAATAGTCGAAGAGACTTTTCTTGTAGTGTCGATACGGGAGGACGTGTCGTTACGTACGACTCTAAAAGTTAGACACACACACACACACACTCCCATACACACACACTCCCACACACACACACACATGTGCGTGCGCGTGTGTGTACGAGTCAACGAGTCAGGATAGACTGACACACACACACACGTGCGCGCGTGTGCGTGTACGAGTCAACGAGTCAGGACAGACTGAGAGATCGGGCGGTCCGAGGAGACAGGTACCCTAAAGGGTCCGTTCTTATGACAGTAAAGGAGGAGGTCCCCTAGAAGGACTGGGTCTCTACCTTGGATGTAGAGGACGTTGTCGTCCGTCTAAGAAATGGTTGACGCGGTGGTAAAAATATGTCGGGTCAAGACTTACCCGTTATGATCCGTAGGAGTGTTATAAGGTCTTTGATTTGTCGGACTTTATAAAACACTTATAAGAAAGATGAAAGGCTGTGTACCTGTATCGTGTCAGTTACGTTAACAGGTTTATGTCGAACCAACATCTACAAAGTGATGATTCAAGTAGGTTACTTTGATTTCAAGGGAACCTTGACTGAAACCTTGAACCCCATAAATGCCTTTTTTTCTAACATAACACACATTTAAAAGTCTGACGATCAGTAAACCCTCCAAATCTTAGTTGGGGTGAATAGGTACCAAACCGAGAGATTCCAAAGTCAATGGGCAATAGTTGACGTCAGGTTTTTGTAATTCACCTTTTAAAGTCTTTATTTATTAAGTATTGAAAAGTTGACACGTGACAACAGTCATCGTACCACTTTAAGGCGGGGTGGACGAGGTAGGGTATACCCTACACTGAGTAGGGAGACAGGTCGCATGGGTGTACCTTGTTCGATGTGTGACGAGACAGTGAATCCTTGGGAGAACCAAGATTCTTTGAAATAAAACGAATTATTTCCGGGGTTTCGTTCATATCGCTATGACCGTTAAGTCTATAAGAGAATGACACGGTTAAATAGTCAATTTGATATAGTTTTCATCGATACTTATCCTTTTTATGTCGTATATATCCCGAACCATGTGGGGTGTCAAAGTCCGTAGGTGACCTCCAGAACCTAACATAGGGGATACCTATTCCCCCGTAACATAAGAAGTAAAAAGATAATTATTTCCTGAGTTAAAGAAATTCTCTTCCCTTTGTGCCCTGAGACTCTACAGTTTATTAGGTGACGTGTACTTTTAACATAGTAAGTAACTTATATCCTCACGAGTGACTTAGTAGTCTAACGAAGTATACACATTATACCATAATATATGTACAATATGTCATAGGACATATTGTACCACTGGTCATCTCCTACTCTACCGATCTACCGTAGTGACTGAGCTACCTGCGCTCAGACTCACTTGACGCCCTCAACTACTACTTGTCCCTTCAGACCGCACGACGCTAAGTACCCCAACGTTTCTCAGCCTGTGCTGACTCGCCGACTTGACTTGACTTGACTTGACTATCTCATAAGATTCTTACGAGTGAGCACAGGTTGAGTGACGTTCGGGTATCTGACATCCGACGGTCCGAGGAGCCAGGTGCCTTAAGAGTCCGTTCTTATGACTTCACCCAACGGTAAAGGATAATGTCCCTTAGAAGGGGTGGGTCCTTAGCTTGGGTACAGAGAACACAGAGGACGGGACCGTCCGCCTAAAAAAAAAATGGTGACTCGGTGTCCCTTTCGGGATACGTCATGGTGTGTTGGGTTTTTCAACTCATCCCTTCATGTCATTGTGAACCTCGAGTTCGTAACGTCTTAATTTAAGTCTTTGACTCAAATACACACATAATAGACGCAAGCTAACCCGACGGGATTGTGTTGTGGTGTCTGAGTCACCGGATTGGTCGTGTACAGATAAAGAATATTAAGACCTCCGACCTGCAGGTTCTGCTCCTAGGGTCGTTCTAGTTCCAGACCACTCTAGAAAAGGAAAGAGTGGCACCTGTGGTCCAGAGAAGAGAGTGTGTCGGTGTCAGGATTCCCTATTCCCGAGTTGCGAATGGTGGAGTAGGTTGGAATGAATGGTAGATTTCTGGGGTAAAGGTCTATGTCTGTACACCCCTAATCTTGAAAACGTAAACCCACACTCCCCGTGTTAAGACAGGTATCGCACTAGACTTTTACGTTCAGTTCGTCAAAGGGATCTCCGGACCACAGAACCGGGTCCTGGTGGAACTAAGACAGGGTAGGACCGGGGGTCGGGTCGCACTAACACTCACACTCGAGGAGTTTCGACTTCCTCTCCGTCGACCCCCCTTCACCCGTCGACGGTCGACCGTGAGACTGAGCCGACCTCGCCCCGACCCCCGTCGGGTCCTTGACGACCCACGACCGTGGAGAACGGTACGGGACTCTGAAAGACTAAAAACAAAGGAAGGAAATTTTTTTTTACACAAATTCCTAGGAGAAATTATTCATAAATAGTCAACAGATAATACCCAGTTCGTCCTTTATCTTTCTACATCTTATCCTCTCTCTCTCAGTTTTTTTTTAATTTTACTAAACAATTACAAAACCCAGCTTGTTACAAGAGGGGTTTAAGTATGGGAAGGACCCTCGAGTCTTACATTGGAATAAACCTTTATCCCAGTAACGTCTACCTTAAAAAGTTTTTCGTCAGTATGACCTCATCCACCCGGGAATTAAGTTGTATTGACCACAGGAATATTTGTCTCTTCTCTGTGTCTCAGTGTGTGTATCCTTCGGTTCACGACTGTCTCTGTCACCTCACACACAGGTGTTCGATTCCTTGTGGTTCCTGTCGTCTTTCGTGGTTTGGACCCTCTCTGGGTACCTTGCTGGTGAGGGGATCTACAGAGTCTCTCGTGCCTGAAGGACTGTGAACTGGAACCTGAAGACCTAAGGAGTCGACACTGTCTCGTTTAAGGATAATAAAATTCGGTGGTTCCGTCACTGACAAGCCTTTGATTATCAATAATAGTTTTATTTTCTCGTTACATTTCCGTTTAAGTGAGTACTAACCCCCCTTTCAAATCAAGATACAATCAATACAAGAAGACCTTCACCGTCCTTCCCTTGTCCGTCTCTAGACCTTAACTAGTTAGGGTCTTCTCTTCTGTCTAGGTTTCAGTCCTAGACGTCTTCGCTACCTACTGCAGACCGTTTCCCTACTCTGTTTTTTACCTCTTTCACTTCTGACTCTTTCCCTTCACCACTCCGGACTCAAACCCCCAGATAAGTGTAAAGACTCGGCCCTTCTTTTCTGCACTTGAGTGTCTTTCTCTTTCACTTCTTTATCTGTCCTCTTTCAAGGGGTACCGACACATCTCCCCGCCGGTCACCTCCTCCTCCAGTCTCTCTTACAGAGTGGTTCTCTGTGTATAATCCTTCGGAACTCCTTGGAACTGTTCCATTCGAAGTCATCTTGCATTCCCCGTATCTGGTTTAGTGATGTCTAATTCTTATTACTACTCATATCTGATAAGAAAATCGTTTAAAAGGTCCCTTTTTTACTTATTTGCTTTCGTAACAACAACAAGTCACCGATCCAACACAGGTTGTGAAACGCTGGGGCACCTGACATCGTGTGGTCCAAAGGGATAGGAAGTAATACTATACCTTCGATCGTTTCCTCGTTAGGGTGAAGACCCGTATGTGTGGTTCCTTTGGTCTCAACTTCCTCTGTGTACATGGGGTTACGAGTAGCGTCGTGACAAATATTATCGGTTCTGTACCTTTGTTGGATCTACAGGTAGTCGTCTACTTACCTATTCTTTCGACACCATGTATATGTGTTACCTCATAATGATTCGGTAATTTTTCTTATGTAAACTTAGTCAAGATTACTCTACCTACTTTGACCTCGGTTAATATGTCTCACTTCATTCGGTCTTTCTTTTGGTGGTTATGTCATATGATTGTGTATATATACCTTAAATCTTTCTACCATTACTATTGGGACATACGTTCTGTCGTTTTCTCTGTGTCTACATATCTTGCCTGAAAACCTGAGACTCCCTCTGCCTCTCCCACCCTACTAAACCCTCTTACCGTGACTTTGTACATATGATAGTACATTCTTTACTTAGCGGTCAGATCCAAGCTATGTCCTATGTCCTACGAACCCCGACTACGCGCCCCTACTAAGTCTCTCTACTATACCCTACCCTCCACCCACCCCCCAAGCCCTAACCCTTCAGTACATGTGGGCACCACCTAAGTACAGTTACATACCGTTTTGGTTATGTCATAACATTTCATTTTATTTCATTTTTATTTTTAAAAAATTTATTTTTTTATTTTTAATTTTGTTTTTTAACCCCCTCGACTCGTGGACACAGTATTCTGTATGTCATTAGTGACTTTTCCACTACCGTCTCCGGTGTCACCTCTTTTGTCTACCTTTGTCCAGGATCTTTTGAGTCCCCCCAACGCTGGTGTCGTGACCAGCCCTCATCTGACCTTTGTTTGCCTTTTTTTTTGGGTGTTACTTAGGTTACAAACTCCATCCTCTCCAGTGCCCTCTCTCGACCAAAGTCTGTGTTACATCATTTTCTGTAATAAAAAACTTGTAATCTCTCATCTAGGTGTTCCCCGACCCTCACCCCTCGGATTCTTGATCCTTTTCGAACCTTCGGGGAAAGTTGTTGTGCCTTTTCTTACTGTCTTTATAGGTTTCTAGACCTCTCTGTCACTTCCCATCAGTTTTAATTAACCACACTTACCAGTCGGTCCGAGTCGTCCGAGCCCCTCCCTCTTCTGGTACTACGTTGAGAGACTTGACCCCCTAAGACGACGACTACCCCTACGAGTTCTCCCTTCTTCAGACCCTACGACCTTCAAAATGACAGGACGGGGTAGACGGGCCTTCAATTTGGTCTTTCCCGTCTGTTCGTACCACGGAGACGAACCTCGAGGACAGTGTTTGTATGGTTCACTCCCTGGAAGTAGGTGAACCTGAACGGGTCATGTATTCTCCTGCGTCGTACTTCTCAGGTCGTAATAAGTACAAATAGAGTCCAGAACTAAAGTGTGACTAGAGAATAAGACTTCCTTAAGGGACCACCGAGTCTGTCATTTCTTAGACGGACGTTACGTCTTCTTGGTCCAAGTTAGGGACCCAACCCTTCTAGGGGACCTCTTCCTTTACCGTGGGGTGAGGTCATAAGAACGGACCTTTTAGGGTACCTACCTCCTCTGACCGTCCGATGTCAGGTACCCCAGCGTTTCTCAACCTGTGCTAACTTCACTGGAGCGAAAATAAAAAGAATAAGACTCAGTTTTTGATACAAACCTTTAGAACTTAGGATGAACGAATATGATACCGTGTGACGGGTCGTTTAAAGCTAATTACTGTAGACCAAATTGAACTACTATCACTATTATTTTTGTTATAATAAATAACAGTAGTGACGGACTATTATAAAGTACTTACTAGGACAATCAGAGAAGTTAAAACGACTTTACTTTGAAGTGTTTACTCGTTCTCTGGTCTTTTACGTGAACCCAGGTTTACTGTAGACTTACTGATCCAAATGGTAGACAAAGACTTCAGATCTTTCTTGGTTTTATTGTCTATCTCTCCTCTTGTCCGTCCGCTAGCGATTATCGACTCGTATTTTACTTTGATATAACTGTAAGTTCACCTCGGTCCTTTCTTAGACCCAGTTACACGAACCTCTATAATTTCTTAAACCCCACTCTAGACAGATATCCGACACTTTATACTCATCCTCCACTATTTCAGGGGTCTCATACAGAATAAGTACACCAAAAAGGTCGGAAACCATGACCCGTATAAACTTTTCACTACCAACTTACTCTTTTGTTCACTTTTACCGTTCCGTGGTAGTAACTTCTTCGACGGAACATTCTCTTCTCAATTGTGTCAACCAGACTCCGACGATGGGAACCTCTTAAGGTCTTCCCAATGATGAGGGTGTCACCTATTCTCACCGAGTGACACGGATTTTACATTTTTATGACGAATACGACTTGTGGACGAAAGGAAGATCCTCACACCTTAGACCCCTGTATGGTCCCTGTACGGATACACTGCTCGGGGGGGGGTGGGGTCATTTTTGACACCTATCGTTCAGAAATTACTCGAAGGACTATCTGTCGTAAAGTATAGGTAGTGACGAGAAACGACCCCCTTATTCGCGTATAGGATACTGAGGTCCCTCTTGCTTGAGATCCTTCGAGTATAGACCAAAGGAAGGCTAAAGAGGGGCCCACGGAAAAGGGATACGACTAACACGAGACGTGGGAAAGTACTACCCTTTTTGGAGTCGTCACTCTTGTCTTCCGGACCGACGTCCCAGAACCCTCAGAAGGGTCATTTATTGACTTGGGAACTGTGTGTGTAGTTTAATTTTAAGATACTCTAATTTAGATTCTACTTCTTTTTATTGAACCTGTCATCAACCGAGTCTTCCTCTAATAAATTAAACGTTAAAATCATAAGACGATAACATAAAATTCCCCTTGGTGACTTTGGTTGGAAATAGGGTACTCCTTCGACGTCGTTCTCTTTCTCCGTCAACGGGGCACAACGGGTCTCTTAGTCACAGTCTCAACATTAACCTTCGGTATAAGAGGTCCATTGTGAGCCTCATCCCTTCGTTCCCCATGACAACCGACTGGATTACTGAGTACGGTAGTATCGTCTGGTCCCTAGAATGTGTGTGTGTGTGTGTGTGTGTGTGTGTGTGTGTGTGGGAGTGTGTATGTGTGTGTAGGAGTGTATATGTGTGTGTGTGGGGGGAGTGTATGGGAGTGTGTGTGTGTGTGTGTGGGGGAGTGTGTCTGTGTGTGGGAGTGTATGTGTGTGTGTGTGGGAGTGTATGGGAGTGTGTGTGTGTGTGGGAGTGTGTGTGTGTGTGTGTGGGAGTGTGTGTGTAGGAGTGTGTGTAGGAGTTTGTGTGGGAGTGTGTGTGTGTGGGAGTGTGTGTGTGTGGGAGTGTGTGTGTGTGGGAGTGTGTGTGTGTGTGGTGGGAGTGTGTGTGTCGGTGTGGGGAGTGTGTGTGTGGGAGTGTGTGAGTGTGGGAGTGTGTGTGTGTGAGTGTGTGTAGGAGTGTGTGTGTGTGTGGGGAGAGTGTGTGTGTGTGGGGAGTGTGTGTGTGTGTGTGTGTGTGTGTGTGGGAGTGTGTGTGGGTGTAGGAGTGTGTGTGTGTGGGAGTGTGTGTGTGTGTGTGGGAGTGTGTGTGTATGAGGTGTCTACGAGACCCGATTTAAACCATGGTTTGAAAGAACAAAGAGAAAAACAAACAAATTTATAATACAATTGTACGGATAACGGTACTCAGTGTGAGAGAGAGAGTCATCAAGTCTTCAGTCTTTGTATAAAAAATAAACAAAGTCCTATGCTAGATGTTTCATGTCAAAGATTAAGACTCACACCCTTAAACAGAAGAAGTACTACTGACAGTCTTCCGAGAGACAAATAAGACTCAGAAAATCCCAGACTAATGACCCAGTAAAAGTCTTTCGGTCCGAACACAGGCAGTAGTCGTGCTGGAGGTCGGAGTACAATACACTCGAAGGAGGTCTAGACATTTGTCGGACCCAAAATTAATGAAGGTCCACCGTCATCTTATTATACATTTTTGATTAAATCACTCGTTGACTGAAGTTTCCGTTTCAATATTAGTTAATTGCCGAAAATTTTTCTTTCTCTTGTCCTGAAAGGGAAGACCAGTTGAAAGTGCACCTTATATAAAAAGTCAATCGGACTAGGGGTTTTATGTCGTGTCACTTTTATAATGTAGAGGGGTGAGAAACTTATAAGGATTTATAAGTGACCTTCCTGACTACGACTTCGACTTCGAGGTTGTGAAACCGGTGGACTACGTTTCGTGGTTAAGTAAGATTTTCTGGAACTACGACCCTTTCTAACTTCCATTTTTCTCTTCCCTCACCGTCTCCTACTCTACCGATCTATCGTAGTGGGTGAGTTACCTGGGCTTAGACTCGTTTGAGACCCTCTATCACTTCTTGTCCCTTCGGACCGTCGACATCAGGTACCTCAGCGTCTCAGTCTGTGTTGAATCACTGACTTGTTTTTGTCGGTGGGAAAGTTAACGTCAAACGACGTATGAAGAACGCGATTCTTATTAAAGGTCACAAACTTTATTCCGGGGATATACGACTTTTAGTTATATCTATTATCTATCCATCAACCTACCTACTCACCTATCTATCTATATTTCTATAAAGAGAATGTCAAAGGTAAACCGGGATATTTAAATGAAAATTACTCACAATTTCTTTACGAAGAATTAAGACGTTGAGAGACCATGGAATTTTTAGTTTCTGCTTCGAAAGTTTACTGATATCCAGATGAGGAATATAGTAAAACTACAACTAGACTAAGGAAAACGAGTATTCGTGGAACTCCCGTCTTGACTCAGAGTAGCGGTACCGTTGTGCTTCTCGATAGATTCTCTTACGGAACTTTTACGGGTCACTGATCTTCAGTTTAATTTTACATTCGTGGAATCTTTCTCCCCGGTGTCCGAGCGTCTCGAGACACACTGTCCTCGTCTTCTCTCGTCCGTTTGTGTGGTGGGTGACGTCGTAGTGATAAGGACGGGGGTTGTCGACACACGGAGAGAGGTAGATTTTCTTTCACTTTCAACGAGTCAGCACAGGTTGAGAAACACTGAGGTACTTGATTTGTCAGGTACCTTAAGAGGTCCGATCTTATGACCTCACCTATCGGAAAGGGAAGAGGTCCCCTAGAAGGGTTGGGTCCCTAGTTTGGGTCCAGGGGACGTGACGTCCGTCTAAGAAATGGTCGACTCGGTCCTCCTTTCGGATTTTCTTTCAGGTTTACTTTTGTATAGTGTAGTTTAGACGAAAATCAAAATTCGAACGACTTCACAAGAATTCTGTTGGAAGTCCGAAGTATATATGTTATATTAATAAAAGACGTATGATTTTACGTTTCTGACAGAATTTGCTAGTGAAGAAAACACTTTGGAAGGCACAGAGGGGTCCGTTTTACTAAGTTTTCACAGATAAGTACATTACCAACGGCTATATCCCCGGTGTCGAGGGTGGACGGTGTGCCTTGTCATTAGAGAGGGGACTCGAAGGGTGTTCGGCTTCGGTAGAGGCGCCCCCCAAACCCCCCTTTGAGCCCGCCCACTACGAGGAATTTCGTGTCGGGACGGAATAGACACTACTGGTCTGGGTTTCTGTCGTCGGCTTTGGGTGTTGTGTGCAAAAAGTACGCTTCACGATCCGACTGTAGGAAACTATAAATTACACCCGTCTTTTAACAAGTGAAAATGAGATTTATGTCCTTCTTCTATTAGTAGGAACCTGAATTTGAGTAACTAGGAGTCTCTACTTTAAGAGGAACTCGGTAGTGATTGTCTCCACAAGTCTACCCTTTATAGCCCGGTTACGCTTCCTCCCTCCGTCTAAGAGGTCCTTACCCCCTTATCATTGTACAAACGAGAAAGTTAAAAGGTTTAGGCCAATGGGAACCCGACACAGAAACTACAATTACACCGATTTGGGGGTCACTCTAAAAGTTTTAAAATAGTCTCCTTTGTCTGTATCTCACGACCCGAGAGACTGACGGTCGGCGGGATCGGTCCTTCTTTAAGTGTTGTCCGATAACTCACTTTGGACCTGTGTCTCAACGCCTATAACAGGAAGAGGTCGTCCCAGGATGTATAGGTAGAAGTATAGTTGTTATGGGGGACTTCGGGTAGGGAGGAGTCTCATGTAAAAATAACCCGATGTAAGTATAGACTATCAGTTTCCGAGAGTAAAAACGAATCTCCTACTCTTCACTATTCCCACGAAATTTTTACGGAAGTCTGGAGTAGTGCGAACAAAAAGGACCGAATAAAGTCTTTCCGTCATTCTGTTCTTGGTAGTATAATTTTCTCCTGTGATGTACGGTCCATACACCGACTCTAAAAAAGAGAGGTGTGTTAACAATCGGAGAGTAGTCCCAGGACCCAAGCTCGGGGTACAACCCACGTACGAAACCCCCAGAAGAGACCACCGAGTCTACCATTTCTTAGATGGACGTTACGTCCTCTGGGTCTAAGGTTGGGACCCAGTCCTTCTAGGGGACCTCTTCCCGTTACGTTGCCAGACGTCAGTCATAAGAACGGACCTCTTAGGATACCTGTCTCCTTGGACCACCCAATGTCAGGTGTCCTAGCCTGTGTTTACTCACGGATTGCGAAAGTGAAAGTAGAAAATGACACGGTCAGACTACCAGTTCCAGTTGGTACCCCACAGGACACCGAGTCCACTCCTCGGGTCCATCTGGTGTCTCGTCTCCTATTTCGTCGTAGCCTATGTTCCGTGGGAAGGAGGGGTCCCTCTGACTCTAAGGAAGGACGGTGGACAGAGTCGAGACGACGATATTGTTTCATGTGTTTTACAGTTTTTGTCTATAAATGAGAACTCTCAAGACCTGTACCCTTCAACCTCCAATCTCACGACCGTACCGACCCCCCACCACTCCTGGGAGAACCAAAGACCCTACGTCTGTCGGTGGAAGTGTGGGACACAAGTTCACAACGTTCTCAAGGTAAGAGGAGAATGTTCCAGTAATTAGGGTGGTACCCCCCCTGGGTTAGGGAGTCCTGGAGTGGATTGGGATTAGTGGAAGGTTTCCGGAGGGGAGGATTGTGGTAGAGTCGTCCACTCCTGAAGTTGTACCTAAACCTCACCCCCCGTCCTACGTTTGTAAGTCGGATATTGACTTAAGGAAAGTTTCTGACTAGTTTTATAATTACTCGAGTAAATGTAAAAATTGTAGTCACTGTATTACTTGAGTGTGTTGTTTTTCCACGTTGAACTAGGGACTCAGGTGTAAACCCGGTTGAGTCTGGAGGGGACCCTTCTGTAATCACATACTGGAGTACACGTACTTCGATCGCTGTGGTACCATGTACGCGTGCACGATTCGGCGAAGGTAGCACAAGTTGAGAAACGTTGGGGTACCTGGTATCGTGTGGTCCGAGGAGCCAGATACCCTAAGAAGTCCGTTCTTATGACCTCACCCAAAGATTCGGGGTGAGGTCCTCACTGTGGTACCATCTTTACCGGTTATTGTGGTACGGCGAGGGCACCTTTACGACTATCTGGAACCCACCATATGAGTGGGGATTTTCCTACCTTGGGTCGGAATAAGAAAGTCGGAATAAATGGGTTCTACTTCCCGTTCTAATCATACAACACGGTTATCTTCGGTAAAACAAATAAAAATATCCTTATATGGGTAGAATTTAAAGAAAAAGTAAAGTTTCTTTACGGACCTGTTATCTATGGGTAAATTTAATCGGTTCTAAAGGGTTCTCTGGGTCGGAACTCGGGGTTCTGAGTGGACAATTGTCGTCTGGAAACGATGAGACGAAGGGGATCCCCATGTGACCGGGGTACCCCGACTCGTCACCGAGGGTTTGTAGTGGTACCACCTACCTGTCCCGAGTGGACGTGTCGACGAAGTGAGAGAGGACTAACGAGAGTCGAGACTCGACAGAGTTCCGTCGGGGTGGTCGGGGGAGACTGGGTGGGGACTGGAGTGACGTGATCCTCAATATACGTACAGTCGTAGGGGAGGTGAGTGGTCTATATTTTGAGGAGAGTAAAATCAAAGTAATCCGTGTACAACCGTCTTCTTTTTTCAGAGAAGTGTATCTAATGTTTTTCCACTTTGTACTTACTTTCGCATGGTAATTAATTTCCATAGACCCTTTGTGTTCTTATCTATATCTACAAATATATCTGTGTCTATATCTATGTCTAAACTCCTCCTTTACCGTTGGGTAACATCGTACGAACGAACCTTTTAAGTTACCTGTCTCCTCGGACCGCCCGATATCAGGTACCCCAACGTTTCTCGACCTGTACTGAATCACTGACTCGTATCTATATCTATATATTGGAGTACCATCCATAAAGATAAAGAGTGGGTCTAAAGGTCAAGAGAGGAAAGTCGGTGTACGGGGTAATTTAAGTCTGTACCGACACACTGAACGAAGTAGTTTATTTACATTGTCTTCGTTGTAGACAGTGGAGGTTCCTCTTCGCGAATCTCCGTCGAACAGTGAGAGGGACCGAGAGAAGGAGAAGATCCCGTCTGTGACTCCAACGTGTAAACTACCACCGATATTCCACCATCCCCTAGGGACTCGAATCCGGGAACTCACACCCTCCAAGGTATGTAGTGTGGTTAAAGAGGGGAAGGGACTTGGGTGTTTGAGAACGGTACGTGTAGACTTACAAGGACTGAGGTTAAACCCCGAGTCGGTCTGATTGAACAGTAGTTCGAAGAGGTAGACACCAGTTCTTTGATTTTACTGGAGATTTCATTTCGTCAATTTTAGTAATTAGTTTTAATCGTTTATTTTGACATGTCCACTCAGAGATAAGACTAATAACGTTAGTGTAAATTCAGAATTCGAGTCATAAAAAAAGTTATGACATTCAATTGTTTAATGATACTAATTATTTGTATGATCGTCCCTTAAATAACAAGTCACTTCACACTCCCTGAAATTTAAGTGACATTCTATTATAATTTCTTTCGGTTTTTGTAGTTAATAGGGGATCTCAAGTGACATTATGTACTATTTTTACTTTTTAATTTAAAAACTAAACCTCAAACATGACCAAATTAGTAAACAATTACCAGGATCACCATTATCACTGGATACGATGGATCGTTTAGTTATTCTGTTCATTGTGTTTGCGAGAAAGTGGTACCCCCAAATCGAGGCCAAAGGATAGAGATATTTGACTGTGTTTCAACCACCATAAGTTATCACTGTAATCTTACACACGTACCCGTACGTGAGTGCGTGCACACGTGTTCCTGTACATTTCTTTTGGTTAGTAAATATTGGGTAATACAGTGTAAGTTACGAGTAGTGCTGCCAAAAGGTTTTCGTAGATTATCCGTAATAGGTTTCTACACGTTGTGTCCTTTTGACTCGGTTCAAGACGTACCGAAAGGTTAATTCAACGGTCCTCGTTCTTGAGTCGAATTTTTGGTACTCTTTTCTTCTTGGTGTTACAGAAGCTTCAATCTAAAGTCACCATATAAAAGATTTATAGTTTTCATTTGGTCATTCGATAAATACATGTATAGATAGATAGATGGATAGATAGACATACATAAAGTCGGTGACTGATGTATAGGGTTTATTTTAGAAATTCGCCGGTCTCTATAGTGTACTGACACTTATGTGAACTTTCCGACTCTTATCGCATTTTAGTCCTAAAGGTAAAAGGTCTAATGTCTCTTATATTCCTATAGTCAAGACTCCAAAGAGTGTCTATTGTTGTTAGGAGATAAAGATAAGGGTCCTCGTCTTTATTTTGGTTTTACAAAGGAACCATTGAACCTTTGGTTTTCATTGAGTCACTGATATGTGTATTACGTACCTTGTTTAAAGATAGGTAGTCAGTTAAGTGACCTCGGATACTTAGGTCGGTATGTTTGGCTTTCTTTTGTGACTATGGTGCAAATTAGATTTTGTCGCAGTTGAACTTCGTGTGTGTAAGAAGTAATGTCACGCGCTTATGTACCTCTGGGCTAAGCAATAGGTCTTCCTCGACACGCGTCCTCTCGGACCGCGGGGCGGACCGGGCTCCTTCGGGTGCGGGATGGACTCTACTCACTGTGCCACAGAAAGAGGGTACTCTGGTGCCGCTACATCCGGAGGTGGCTCCTCCCCTATTACGTGAACTTCTGGCGCTGTAACGGAGAGTACCAAAAGACCAGGAGGTGTGCCTGACATATCCCGAGGGCATTTTGACCTTCCATTCTTCTCCTGGGACCAGTGTGTGTGTCCGAGTAAGAGTCTGCTAGAGTAGATTTATGTGCGTGACATAGAAAGTGTATAATTGACGTAGTTCATATTATAAATGACCTTTTTTTAATTCTTTGGACATAAAGTACAGAATTTTCTGAAAGGCAGAGAATTATTATTTGATGTAATTCTTGATTTCCCGTACACATATAGATTCTTGTCAAATAGAATTAACTCAACAAACGGTGTGGCTAACAATTTGTGTAGTTCCCTCAGAAAAGTTCTTCCCACCAACTAGGGATCTTTAATAATTTCTATATGGGTATCACATTTCTGAAGAATTTATTTACGAGACATTCTTAATATAAGAATTTATATATAATGACAGTGTGTGTTTTATTTTGGTAATAACTTTCATAGGAAGGGACCGGAGAATACCTTTCTGCAATGGNAAAAAAAAAAAAAAAAAAAAAAAACTTCGGTTCTTTTTTTCATCTATAAACAAATTAGAGTGTTAATAAAGGGTAACACCTTAATTTACCTTAATTTTCATTACCTTCTTTAGTGTTTATTACTAACTTTATAATTTGTTCTATATCCCTCATAGGAAAGTCAACTTTGACTGTCGTACATGTTAATGAATGAACTGACTCTGTCATTCTTTAATATAACAAAGTACTTTGACCTCAGACCTTAACGGTTCGTAACTGTATTAGGTCACTCGGGTCGAGGAAAAGAAACACTAATCATATAGGAGTGGGTGGATACAACCGAAGTAGGAAGTTGTTTAAGGAGACCACAACCCTTCTACTTATATCATCCAGTTTCAAAGTATCGACGTTTGGGAGAATAGAAATTGGGGGTCTTTCGTTTCCGACACACGATGGTAATATAGTCTTTTGTATTGGCTCCTCTTCGTCCTCACTCCCTTTTACTCTCACCCCGTCGTTGCCGACGACGACGATTCAACACAGTCAGCACAGGCTGAGACACGCTGGGGTGTCTCCCGTCGGGTGGTCCGAGGGGGCAGGGACCCTAAGAGGTCCGTTCTTGTGACCTCACCCAACGGTAAAGGAAGAGGTTACGTACTTGCACTTTTCACTTTCCCTTCAGCGAGTCAGTACAGACTGAGTCCGATGGTCCGAGGAGGCAGGTACCCTAAAAGGTCCGTTCTCATGACCTCACCCTACGGTAACGGAAGAGGCTCCGTCGTTGTCTCCTTCGCAGTTAATAGTTCGACTGAAAACGAACCATAGTTCGCAGTGACTAACGAACTGAAAAAGCATGTGAACTGGGTGGTTCTCCAATGTCTGTGTAAATATAGAGCCCTAACCGGAAGTTCTGTCTTCCTAGAATTCTCGTAAATGGACGGCGAAGAGAGTTCCCAGTTTCCTAATGGGTTGTATCCCCTTTAAGGGGATTTGAAAGTCCGACATGTGTACACAATGACTCATTCAGGGTGCAGTAGAGTACGAAGGTGTAGGTGTCCCTTCTGGCTCAAGACGCACCTAGACATATAAGGAAAACCCACCAGTCCCTGAGGACGGGTGAGAGTCGCCCACAAGACACTCTAGGAGACGTAGACTTCTCCATAAGGACTGCGTACACACCTCTCTCCTCATGCGGGGGAGGTGGACGAGGAGGCGGTATGACAGAAGGAGGGTCTATCGGTAACAATTCAAAGAGTGTAACAGATGGTCTTTTTATAAATACTGTTATGGTCTTATTATACACACATGTGTGCACACATGTACACCTGAAGGTTTTTAAGTGTGTCTACCATTATATATTTTTATCCTCGGAACGAAAAAAAGGGGAATTGAATTAGGTTAGAAGGATACAAGACAATTTGTAGACGGATTCTCAGGTAACTGTTCCATATGGTATTACCGAAATTTGTCAAGAGGGACTTACTTATACATTTCAACAAAAATCAATAAATGACAATACTTATTGACTAGTACTTGTAATCATACGTAAATAGAACCAACCAACCAAAACCTCGTATAATAATAGTTGTTAAGGATCTTAATCTTAACGACCCGGTTTTTCACAAATATAAAAATTAAGACTTTTAAAAGGAGAATTTTCCCAGACAGTAAATGGAAGGAAAGTTGTCACACTCTTCAAGTGGTGTACGAGTGGTTATTACCCACAATTGGTTGAACAATCAAACAATTCTTTTTCATAGAACAAATCTACACATAAATAGTTAATAATTAATACCGTAACGAATAAACAACAATTAATATTCACTACAACTCGGTTAATTCGATCGTAAAAGAGGAAAGACGTCGTTAAAAAGAAGATGTTTGCTTGTTGTGGACCTAGAAAAGAACGCGAGACAGGAAGAGGAACAAGGGAGCTTACGTTAGTCAACGTACCGGACGCCTAACAGAGGGTGCGAGGACGACGAGGGGATCAAGTTCACAAGTACTAGAAAGTGACCTATTACCATCACCGTCCTCCTCTACGGCAAGTAAATCAAAGGACCTAAGGAAGAATAACACAATTGAATCGACATCGTGAAGAGCACACAGAAATAAAGTTCGTCAGACAGGTAAGTCAATAGAAGATCAATTCCGTCTAATCTTCTTCCAAATTCACTATGCACACTCATCCATATATATATACCACACTTCTTTACTTATCCTGGTTTCTGTAAATTTCCGTATTAGAATAAATACTCTTTAATAATAAACGACCGAGAACTTCCGTTTTCTTGTTTCAGACACTTATAGACATTAACTTAGAACTATGACAAAAGAAGGAAAAAGTCTCACAAATGACTGACTAAGAAGTTTACTAAAAAAAATTTCAAAGTTTTGATTTTCCAATATTCAGAATTTTTGAGATTTACAAATCTCGAAACGACTTGAAAATTTACAATATTAGATATTTCGTAAATTATTTAAAAGAGTAATGACATGTACTTTTTTTTTTTGTCAAATAGATTGGAGATTTACATGGGTCTACACTCATCAAAAACAAGTAAAACGAAACAAAAGAATTGTAACCTCATATCAACTAATTGTTAGAAAATAATGAAAGTTCACATGTTGTTTCTCCGAGTCGGTTTTTATACGTAATTAGATAAAAAAAAGTTTAAGAAAAGGGTCAATACGACAATATCTTATAACTCCTCTCAAGGGAAACGATATGTCATCCAGGAACAATAGATACCTATCTGGATTTCTAACAGTATGACTCATTCAGTCTCTCTTTCCCTTTATAGTATACTACTACGAATATCACCTTAGATTAATTCTTTTACTATGTTCACTTTCACTTTTACAATCAACGAGTCAAAGTACAGACTGAGAAACGTTGAGGTACCTGACATCGGAGCGTCAGAGGAGATAGGTACCTTAAGAGGTCCGTTCTTATGATCTCACCCAACGGTAAGGGCAGGGATCCCCTAGAAGGAGTGTGTCCCTACCTTGAGTGAAGAGGACGTAACCATCCGTCTAAGAATGACTCGGTGGACCTTACGTCGGTGTGGTGATGTAAAAAATTTTTTTTCCCTTCATCAAAGAATTTGACCTCAATATTACTATCCTTTGAAGGTACAGGACACTCCTTGTTCCTTTTTTTAAAGTCTGTTACTTGTCTTTCTTAAAAAATTTTTTAGTTTTTTCCGTTGGAGAGGACCCTTAGGAATTTTGATACACTATTAATATTATTGAGAAACGTTCACTTAAAGACTGTCACCGTTTCGTCAAACCCCTTACTACCGAGACGAAGGACAGTGAATCCGTTCCTACGACTATTACCTCGGACTGGTCCGTGAGGGTCGTTGTCTGTACCGGGTCGCTTTCGAGTCCCCTGAAGGTGTTCGATCGACAGATCCGGTCTTCTTCCCCACGACCCCCGGTCACGGGTGGGATGTTCGGGTTGGCGGGTCCAAGTTTAGGTCCGGGATGGTGAAATGTCACTCGTTCAAAAGAAGTATAGATAAATTACTGTTAAAACTATTTTTTATTGATGGTTCATTCAGTTACCACTACTGAGTTTGTCAATTACAACTATTTCGAGGGTCTTGGTACGGACGACACTTGTCAAACCTATTTCGATGAACCTAGGTGTGGTAGAGGGTAGACAGGTCTTCTGGGGACGGAGGTCCTATTCCTCTGAAGTCACACGGATTAGGTCCAATACGGAGGAAGGTGTAGACATTTGGACCCACTTTCGGAATGAAGAGGTCTCAAAATAAAGGAGTGCAAATTTTACTCCCCCAACCCTATCGTTCTAAGTTTAAGACTTAAGACACTTCAGATACTAAAAAGATTCTATAGGTATCTCTGTTGAATAGAATGGGAAGTTACTCGAGAGAATTTCAAAATCAGTAAATAACCTGTTCAGACTCAGTTCTTTTGACCGGTCCTTTAATTGAAGTTTTCTTTATTTATATGACTGTCGAAATTCTTACTCACAGTTCCCTTTAGATTATCCGTCAACATTTGTTACGAGATCTTCTTCGTGAAAATTCTAATCACGATCGAGACGTTATACGATTCCTAAAATCATAATCTCACAGTAATAGTCCCGAAGAGACCACCGAGTCACCATCTCTTAGGTGGACGGTTCGGTCTCTACTCCCAAACTAGGGACCCAGCCCTTCTACAGGACGTCTTCCTTTACCGTTGGATGAGGTCATAAGAACGGACCCTTTAGAGTACCTGTCTCCTCGGACCTCCCGAGATCAGGTACCCCAGGGTTCTCAGTCTGCACCGAATCACTGTTGTTGTTATTTCCAGTAATAATTCTCTTAAGTGTTCTCCTATCGAGGGTCAGAACGAAAAATCATAATTGTAAATTATAAAAGGATTGAACTCTTAAAAAAGTAAGGATAGGGTTTGGTCCCTCTAACAGTCTTCGAATCCGTAGAAGACGTGAGAAACACACCACACTACACTACCAGGTCCACCATCACGGTGTGGACGTCCCCCAAGTGACCCGTTAGTAAGTCTCGTGGGCTCCCGGACTGGAGTCTTTACAGTGACGATATGTGTCCCATCCTTTGACTGAAACATGTCTTTTTGCGGAATTATTTATCGGGAGAACCTTCTCTCCTTCAGATTTTAGTATTTAACCTTTCTCTGTTGTCTACTTAAGTAGTTTGAGTAGTTACTTACTCTTAGACCAGAGTCACCCTCTCATGTTCTGTCTTTTATCCTTTTACTCGTCTCTTGTCTTCTCTTGCCCCCTGACCTGTCCCACCGTTTTTCGGGCGTCTTTCTTAGGTAATAGGGTTCCTACCCCAGTGGATTCTTCGGCATTCTCAGTTTAAATTCAAACCCACAGACGACTACAGACAAAGATTTGACGTTTTAGTGAGGTAGAGGGGTTTCGAAGTTATTTGTTTACCGTTGTTCACCACTTGTTTACCACCCCCTTAAAGATTACCCTTAGTTCCTTTCCTCAGAGTCTGTCCTTTCCCGTCCCTGTTCCTTGTACGGGTCCCTCTCTACCTTCCCAGAAGGGAGGTCCGTACGTGAATACGTACTGCGACGTAATGACCTTGGTGTTGAATCTCACTGGTCGACCCGTGGAAGAGACAATAATGGGTGTCAGTAGAGGACCTAGGGGAGCAAGTATCTTGGGTGTATCATGGTACCTCGTGGGAGAAGAGACTCGAGCGGTCTCCGGAGTGATCGTAGTGTTGGTGACGTCGGAAGTCTCAAATGTTAAAGACACTAAGACGGAGGAGGGGTATAGGGTTCGGTCTGGGTCCCTACATGGAAAAGTTTCGTCCCTACATTGATACCACGTAACGTGGGGTAGGTCGAGTCTCTCTTACCCTGTACCTTCCTTTAAGAGGTGAGGGGAGTAATCTAAAAAGTGAGGTGTTCGTGTCTGGTACGTAGGTCAGAAAATGTTTTGATAGAATCTTGTAAATTGTTACGAACCGTATGTGATTCCGTAAAGATGATTGATGAACTACTTAATTATATCTTTTTTTTGTCTCGAAGGGAAAACTTTCAGAAAGATTGGAATGACATCTATTATGTACGTAATTGTAAACTTACATATCGGTAATAGATAACAAAATTTTTTTCACTGAACCCAAAAGTAATCTCTCGAGACAGTATAATTACCTTTATACAAACAAAGACCCCTCTGGTATTAAATGTTCCAGTACGAATAGATAACCCTGTATGGAGAATACCATCTCATTTTAAGAAGACTCCTGTAGTATTGGGAGGGTTCTCTAAACACATCTCAACCTGTGCTGACTCGCTGGAGTGAAAGTGAAAAGTGAAAGTACGTAACCTCTTCCTTTACCGTTGGGTGAGGTCACAAGAACGGACCTTTTAGGGTCCCTGCCCCCTCGGACCACCCGAGGGCAGAGACCCCAGCGTGTCTCAGCCTGTGTTGACAGCGTTGAATCGTCGTAGTCGTCGTCAGAAGTTAGATGTAGGTTGATGGTGATTGGTACCAGTAAGAATTTATAGACGTGGTCTAACCAAGAACCTGGGGTTGGAGACGTCTATGGTGTAAGGTACCTACGAGTTTAGAGAATATATAACTATTATACTGTATCATGTGAGTCGGGAGGGGTAGACTTCTAGACCTTGGGTTCATATGACTCCCAACTGACATATTGTCTTTGATCCGTTCTTTGGGTTTTGACCGTTTTTCATTAATAACGAAATTTGTACTAACCACACAGGAAATGTTCCACCACAATGAGTTCATAACACGAAACACAGGATCCAACCCTAGAAGGGTCCTCGTCTGGGACTCTTCTCCCTTTGAGACTTGTATTGAATATGGAGTCTCGGTGACGTGGAGTACGGTCCTCGATCCTGAAACATAAGACTGTCGAACCCCGACCAAGGTTCCCGGGTTCTCGTAACGTAATGGTCCGGGAAAGGTGAGAGACACAAGTCCTCACGGTCCCGTATACGTCACGAGACTTTTGACATTTAGGTTCAAGAGTCGGTGTTCGGACGTCTGGACCCCCTAGACTGAGAGTTGTCGTAAGTGATGTCAGTCGAGTCACAGGGAACTAACGAGATGTTTGACATTTTAGGAAGGGATTCTACATTATAGTATCGTCCCAGTCTCTCTCTCCTAGATATCACTATACTGAAACCCCGTTTTGGTCCGTGTATGTGCCTCGTTCCCTGGTGTGTCGATTACACGTAATTAGGTTGGGAGTTACAATCTGAAGTAAGAAATTTCACCTTTTTGGGAAATTTACGTTTATTAATCATTTATTCCTTCTTGGGGTATGGGAAGTAATTAGATACTTCTAATTAAATTGGTGTCCCCCGGTTGATGTATTAAACACCCCGGATCTCGTTCTACTTTTAGGTTCCGGGAATAAATCTTTCTTCCCTTTTCAATTTGTATACTTATTTTATTCCCGAAGGGTCCACCGAAACATCATTTATTAGGTGGACGGTTACGTCGTCTACATCCAAGTTAGGGACCTAGTCCTTCTAAGGGACCTCTTCCTTTACCGTTGGGTAGGGTCATAAGAACGAACCTTTTAAGGTACCTGTCTCCTCGGACCGTCCGATATCAGTTACCCAAGTGTTCCTCAACCTATACTGAATCACTGACTTGTTGTAATTATTTTATATTTTACGAAAGAAAGAAGATACCAGAACGCGAGTTGAAAAAAAGATGAATGAAACGTGAGCGACCCTACGTCCCTAGTAACTACCAGTTCATTTCTAGGAATATCCGAGGGTCTTGGGTGAGGTACTGAGTCGTGTGTGTCGGGTGGTCGACGTCCCGGTCGAAGGACGGTCAACAACCCAACTCCGTGGTACAGTGTCGGTCCCTACTCTTTCCATTAGAGGGGAAGGGTATGGGTACCACGGGGTTGGGTGTCACCTTTTTACTACGGATTCCCTGACGTTAGAGTCACAGACCTGTGAGAACCAAAGACCTACCCTCCACCTGTTCTCCGAGTGGCAGTCGCTCAATGAACGATTACGTGACACCACGACGGACGACCCCGTCTCTGTCCGGGGTAGTGTGAAGTCTCACATACATGAGTGAGGTGGGTGTGAACAGGTCCGGAGGTGGTCCTCCGTCCTAAGGTCACAAACGAGCTGTCCCGTTACTCCTTCTCCGACCCTTTCCGAGTCGCATGGTCCCTAGTGTCCCCGTCGTCCCCAGTAACTTACACCGATCCCTCCACCTCCGTTTTACCCCTAACCCCGTGGTTCTTGAAGTCCTCTCCACCGACTCTTGGGTAGGGTCTCCCACCGTTCCCCACCCTGGGATGTTTTCGACTTTGTATCGAATTTGAGGGATGTACGGAGTCCTCGTACAGGGTACCGGGGTTTTGTGAAGGGGGTCTTTACCTTTCTCTTTTTGTAAATATAAAGTTCTGTCGTTGTCGTCTCGAAATTCGAACTCCTGTTCCGGGAGTCTTGACCCGGGACACACCGACCGGGGTAGGGTACTTCAGTCGGGACTAGGGTTACACAGATACTTTCTTAGTCTCCTACCACCTTCTACCCCATCTCCCCTAATTTCTCTTTCAAACCTCTTGACCTGTAACGGTTCCTTCCGTCCAGGAAAGGACTTCCGACCTAAGTCTGATAAGGATTGAGGAAGCTAGGGACCCAGACTTCTTCGTTTTGTATTTGTTTACGGGGACACAACCTAAAGAACCCTTGTGGTCTCCTGAAACCCTCCATCTTCCCCAACACGGACTACAGAAAGGACAACCCCTTTACCAATAGTCTCCATGTTACATTGGGATTCCGTGACATAGTGAAAATACTTTTAACCCCAAAAAAAGGAAGATAAAACATCGACTAATGGATTTAACCCTCTACGGAGTTTAATAGTCAATGTATATCATGTGTGGGAGTACAGTTCGTCACGAGTCCTTCATTCCTTTAGGGGTGTGGCATATCTTATTAGTCGACTTCTTTTCTTCTTTTAAGTGTACTGTCTTGTTGATCTTCCTTTGTCAGTCTGACACGTACCCAGACTTTTACTGATTGCCATTGTCCTCAGATCCCTTAGTACCTTGGACTCGGAACTCAACCGGGACTTCCTGGTCTGCCTGAATCCTCCGTCTCTCCTTTATCCGTCGTTTCTTTTCCACTCTTACTCGTGTTTTACAAGACCTCTGACACTCTATGGTCGGGTCGCGACAAATCGATTTGACGGGAGGGTTGGTGTTGGGGACGCTTGTCGGTTGTTGTCTAAGCGTCTCCGAAGATAAAGGAAGTAGACTTCTACCTTTTTCGTAGATGAGGTATACCAACACGTCGAATCTCCTGAGCCGTGTTACAGATCGTGTGTTCGGTGCATAACCCAGAGAAACTGACGACCACCCTCTTCGGACAAACTCGACGGAACTCAACTTTGTCTTTTGTAAAAGACTTCGCTCATTCTCGAGACCATGGACGTTCACCCGGAATCCTTCTCATGGTGTCGGACATAGTGAAACTAGGTCTGAAGTAGGAAGAGATAAGGGTGTTTATCAGAAGGAGAGGAAAAGACCCAGTGTACGTACTACTTTGCAATAGATGGGGTGTAAGAGCTTTAGAGAGAGAGTTCTAAAGTCAAAGTTAAAGTCTCCTGTGTCCTTGATTATCTGATTGAACCAATTGGCGGGAGCGAATCATGTTAGTAGACAATGGTCCCTAAGTCCTGGTAAAAGATATTACTACTACGTTCTCTGTTAATTCCCCCAATAACACCCGACCCGTCACTCCATATCTCTACGGGTGGTATACTCGTCAATAATGATCGATGACAATACACTTGTAGTTCTGTTGAGATTATGCAGCCTTTACACGATCGTGACCGAAAAAGAATTTTGTTGAAACATACTCTATTAACTGAAAGACGTTCGACGTACCCTGAAGGGACCACCGAGTCACCATTTCTTAGACGGACATTACATCCTCTGAGTCCAAGTTGGGGACCCAACCCTTCTAGGGGCCCTCCTCCTGTACCGTAGGGTGACATCATGAGAACAGACCTCTTAGGGTGTCTGACTCTTCGGACCACCCGAAGTTAGGTATCCCACCGTTTCTCAGTCTGTCCTGACTTCGTCGACTCGTGTGTGTGTCCGACGTGTGCAAACAACTACAAAATGGTATACGTATGTGGATGTTTCAGTGATGGTATTGGTTCTATTTTTGTTTAGGCAGTAGGTTTTCAACTGAATAAAAGGGTACATTAGGGAGGAAGGGTAGGAGAAATGTCCGTTGGTAATAATTTCTAATCAGACGTACAAAAGTCTTAAAATACATTTACCTTAGTATACCCTGTATATAAGAGTGGACCGAAGAAGATAAGTCATATTGATAAAACTCTAAGGAGGGACGATAGCAGAATACTTATTAAGTAATAAAACGTAAGGGAACACACCTATTTATTGTTAAACCAATGAGTAAATAGTTTATTCCGACGACACTTATAAGAAAATTTTGAGAAACACACTTGTATACGAAACGCATTTATGGATTCATAGTTTACCTACCCTATATATATTGTCGAAACTTCTTTGATAGTTTAACAATAAGGTTTCTCGGACATAATAAATATTAGGGTGGTACTTAAAGACTATCTCGATCCACGACACATAAGAGTGATTGTGAACCAGACCAGTAACAAAAATTAAAATTTATATGTCTCCATAGATATACCCCCCAGGGGTTGTAGACCTTGTGTCTGGTGACGGAGGATAGTCCAGTCGGTACAGTCATCTAATCTATATTTCACGTGTTATTTACATTTACACGAACTCAGTAGAGTTGATGGAGAAGATCCAGGAAACTTTAAAGTTGTTTTTAAAATCTTAGTTGAGTAATCAAATATAAACAATATTTCTTTCCGGTGACCCAAAAGTGAACCCAACATGACTGAGATATCTAGTAAGACCTCTCTTTCCTGTAACTCGTTATGGTAGAAGAGATTGAGTTCTTTCTTTTTTTTTCGAAAAAGAGAGGAAAGTGAAAAGAGTCTTGATAAAACATTAAAAATCACACAGAAAGTGTGAATTGTAATACGAATAAGGATTCATAAGGATCCAAAACCTACGATAATATGTCTCGTATCAAAAAAGATAAACGTTAGACTGACACACACAAACACACACACAACCAGAATATATGGTGGTATAACTATTTGATTGAGTGAATGACCAAGGTCATTCTACAACATGATTTATACGGTCGTTTAAACCTTTTGAGTCGTCTCTGGTGTCTTGATCTTTTTCAGTCAAAAGTAAGGTTAGGGTTTCTTTCCGTTACGGTTCCTTCAAGTTTGATGACGTTTTAACGTGAGTAGAGTGTACGATCATTTCATTACGAGTTTTAAGAGGTTCGGTTCGAAGTTGTCATACACTTGGTACTCGAAGGTCTACAAGTTCGACCTAAATCTTTTCCGTCTCCTTGGTCTCTAGTTTAACGGTTGTAGACAACCTAGTACCTTTTTCGTTCTCTCAAGGTCTTTTTATAGATGAAGACGAAGTAACTGTTACGATTTCGGAAACTGACACACCTAGTGTTGTTCGTCCTTTTAAGAATTTCTCTACCCTTATGGCCTGGTGAAATGGACGGAGGACTCTTTAGACATACGTCCAGTTCTTCGTTGTCACTTTTCATCTGTACCTTTTTGTCTGACCAAGATTTAACCCTTCCCTCATGCAGTTCCGACGTATAACAGTGTGACGAGTAAATTGAAGATACGTCTCATGTAACCTCTTCCGTTACCGTGGGGTGAGGTCATGAGAACGGACCTTTTAGGGTACCTACCTCCTCAGGCCTTCCGACGTCAGGTACTCCAGCGATTCTCAACCTGTACTGACTCACTGAAGTGTAAGGGAAAAGTGAAAGTACGTAACCTCTTCCTTTACCGTTGGGTGAGTCACAAGAACGGACCTCTTAGGGTCCCTGCCCCCTCGAACCACCCGACGACAGGTACACCAACGTGTCTCAGCCTGTACTGACTTCACTGAATCGTCGTCGTCGCCGCCGCCGTCTCATGTAGTACATTTTACCGCCCGACCTATTTCAAGTTCGACCTTAGTTCTAACAGTACTCTTTATAGTTATTGGAATCTATACGTCTACTGTGGTGGGAATACCTTCTCTTGTTTATCCTTGATCTCTCGGAGAACTACTTTCACTTTCTTCTCTCGTTTTTTCGACCGAATTTTGAGTTGTAAGTTTTTGTTTTTAATATCGCAGACCAGGGTAGTCAAATCAAGTCAGCGAGTCAGCACAAGTTGAAAAACGCTGGGGTACTTAACGTCGTTCGGTCCTGAGGCACAAGTAGTGGTTGAAGACCTCAAGTGAGTTTGAGTGCAGGTAGCTCAACCACTACGGTAGGTCGATAGAGTAGGAGACAGTAGGGGAAGAGAAGGACGGAGGTTAGGGAGGGTCGTAGTCTCAGAAAAGGTTACTCAGTTGAGAAGCATACTTCACCGGTTTCATGACCTCAAAGTCGAAATCGTAGTAAGGAAGGTTTCTTGTGGGTCCTGACTAGAGGAAATCTTACCTGACCAACCTAGAGGAACGTCAGGTTCCCTGAGAGTTCTCAGAAGAGATTGTGGTGTCAAGTTTTCGTAGTTAATAGGCCGCGAGTCGAAAGAAGTGTGAGGTTGAGAGTGTAGGTATGTTCTGGTGACCTTTTTGCTATCGGAACTGATCTGCCTGGAAACAACCGTTTCATTACACAGACGAAAAATTATACGATAGATCTAACCAGTATTGAAAGGAAGGTTCCTCATTCGTAGAAAATTAAAGTACCGACGTCAGTGGTAGACGTCACTAAAACCTGGGGGTTTTTATTTCAGACTGTGACAAAGGTGACAAAGGGGTAGATAAAGGGTACTTCCCCACCCTGGTCTACGGTACTAGAATCAAAAGACTTACAACTCGAAATTCGGTTGAAAAAGTGAGAGGAGAAAGTGAAAGTAGTTCTCCGAGAAATCAAGGAGAAGTGAAAGACGGTATTCCCACCACAGTAGACGTATAGACTCCAATAACTATAAAGAGGACCATTAGAACTAAGGTCGAACACAAAGAAGGTCGGGTCACAAAGAGTACTACATGAGACGTATATTCAATTTATTCGTCCCACTGTTATATGTCGGAACTGTATGAGGAAAAGGATAAACCTTAGTCAGACCAGGGTAGTGAAGTACCGTTTATCTATCCCTGTATTACCTTTGTCACTCTCTGATAAAATAACCCGAGGTTTTAGTGACGTTTACCACTGACGTCAGTACTTTAATTTTCTGCGAACGAGGAACCTTCTTTTCGATACTGGTTGGATCTATCGTATAATTTTTCGTCTCTGTAATGAAACGGTCGTATCCAGGTAGATCAATTTCGATGTCAAAAAGGTAATCAGTACATACCTATACTCTTGACTTGGTATTTCTTCCGACTCACGGTTTCTTGACTACGAAAACTTGACACCACAACCTCTTCTGAGAACTCTCAGGGAACTTGATGTTCCTCTAGTTTGGACAGTTAGGATTTCCTTTAGTTGGGACTTATAATTAACCTTCCTGACTACGATTTAGATTTAGAGGTTATGAAACCGGTGGTCTACGTTTATTGACTGATTAATCTTTTCGGGGACTACGAACTTTCTAACTTCCGTTCTCCTCTTCCCCTGACGTCTCCTACTCTACCAACCTACCGTAGTGGTTGAACTACCTGTACTCGAACTCGTTCGAGGTCCTTAACCACTACCTGTTTCTTCGAACCACACGACGTCACTCTCATGGTTTCTCTACCCGTGCTGACTCACTGACTTGACTTGACTCGGAAAATACCATTTCCAGTAGATTAAAAATTTTAACTAATCGTAGATATTTATTTTTGTCTACTTGAAAAAAGAAATGTTGACCTAACGGAAATTGAATAAAAAGAACGGAAAAACGTGACCGACGTTTGAAGTCATGTAACAACTTATCTTAACCACTTTCGTGTGTAGGAGTAGGAACTTCCTTTCGTGAAATAGTAAGTGGTGATTCATACTATAACCGACACCGTCCTTGAAAAATGGAAAAAATTTAGTTTAAAGGGAAGATGACGATCTAAAAACCCTCAAAAGTAGTATTCTCCTACGACATAAAACAGTTACTAAAAGACATGGATAATTTTCCAAGTGTATCGAAATAAAAATTATACAGTCATGCCACTTAGCGGAACCAATTATAAGTTTACACTTTTGGAACGTAAGACCTCTACTCGGGAAAAATTTACACCAACCTAAGTTAAACGACTTTAAAACAAATCGTAAAAATGTGTGTATAAGTACTGTTTATAAATGGAAACAAAGAGAATATTATAGAAACAGAACAAAATCATAGTCCCATTACCACTAGAGTCTTTTATTAAACCCTTCACAAGAAAGGAGAAGTTTAAAGACCTTCGTAAACGCATATTAAAAGTAATAAAGAAGGAGTTTATAAACCACCTTATTTCTCACTTAGGTAAAAGTAACGTCCCATAGAAAGATATTACTTAAGTTTAAGAAATTATCCTTATCCTGACGAGTCAAATAAAGAAGGACTTACTCAAAACCGTAAAACAAAGAAAGTTTAACAAAGAAAAAAATAACTTCAACAAACTAAATAACTGTAGGGGTATAGAATTATAAACGAATAATATTAAATTTACATATCTTACTATTGATAATCTCTTATGACTAAGTCAAGTCAAGTCAAGTCAGAGAGTCAGTACAGGCTGAGAAACTCTAGGGTACTTAACGTCGTACGGTCCGGGGGGACAGGTAGTGGTTGAGGGCTTCAAATGGGTTTGAATACAGGTAGCTCAGCCACTACGGTAGGTCGGTAGAGTAGGAGACAGCAGGGGAAGAGGAGGACGGGGGGTTAGGGAGGGTCGTAGTTCTAGAAAAGGTTACTCAGTTGAGAAGTGTATTTCACCGGTTTCATAACCTCAAAGTCGAAGTCGTAGTCAGAAAGGTTTCTTGTGGGTCCTGACTAGAGGAAATCCTACCTGACCAACCTAGAGGAACGTCAGGTTCCCTGAGAGTTCTCAGAATAGGTTATGGTGTCAAGTTTTTGAAGTTAAGAAACCGTGAGTCGAAAGAAGTGTCAGGTTGAGAGTGTAGGTATGTACTGGTGACCTTTTTGGTATCGGAACTGATCTGCTTATATATATATATATTCATTAGAGAGAGTAAGGACTATTAAACAGAAACGAGAGTAAACGAGAAGTCAGATCAGTCGAATAGTTACATAACTAAAATAACTAGAAAGAGTTTCTTTGTTGAAAAACGAAGTATCTAAAGGGGGTAAAATATTATGTAATAAAAGGTGAGACTAGAAATAATAAAAGAAAAACAAATATAACCAAAATTACATAAGTAAAAAGACTTCAATTCTAGTAAAAAATCACTAACGATAAACTCTAGTAAAAAGTAACGATTACATTCAAAAATCTTGAATAAAAAGGGGGATTTGTAACAAAATCACCGTAAGGAGTTTAATAACCTATGACATGAAAGTAAAAATAAGTCAAGTTTTATGAAAGAGTAAATGGTAAACAAAAAAATAAACTGTGGTAAATCTTCACACAATAAAATCATAGGTTTATAAACCTCTGAAGGGTCTCTAGAATCACTAAGATTAAATGAAGGTAACATCAGTTTCTTGTATGAAGTATACTGATTATAAAAATCTTTAAATAGACTTTAAACAAAGTAAGTATTATACTAAAATCATTTATAGACACACAAGAATTTCTCTTACACATAACACGATAGGAATCTACCTTACAAGATATAAATTTACAGTTAACCCAGTTCAACTAATCGTCACAGTATATTCTTAAGAAACAAGAACGAGTAAAAGACAGAAAAAGACGGTCAATAATTGTCTCCCAATAATTTTAGAGGTCGATATTTATAACTAAAAGGATAAAGAAGACCGTCGAGATTGTTAAAAATGAAGTACATAAAACTTCAATAGAATATCCATTTATTTTAAATATTATCAGTATGAGTTGATTGACTGGAAAAAATGTATTACTGGGAGAAATCGGAACCATTATAAGAAACGAGACTTTATATGAAACTATAATTGTATCAATGAGGTCGAAAGAAAACTATAAAAGAAAATTAATCTAACTATACAAACTACTAAACTAAAAACAGACACACGACAACAACAAAGTCTATTTTCCCATTTAAACCAGAGACGATAAGGTAAAGTCGATATTCGTCTTCGGGGTCAGGTTGCAATAATTGATGTCAGATGATTCCTCTTTTATCAGTGATCTTTAAAAAACTGAACGGGTTCCAGTATATCGACTATTGATAAACGATTCATCTTTATGTCGTACCCGTCTCTTCGTCACGAAGTGTATTGAGTAGACGTAAAGTCAGGGATCCTGTTTCCCTGTTCTTTCACAAAATACACTTCTTCTTGATCCTGTCAACTAATTCTTCTGTTCTACCTACTTTGAAGGAACAAAACGACTGTCAGTTTGGATTCAGTTTCAGTGACTTTTGACGATTCTTATTCTTAAGGAACATAAATGTTTCCTCTCTAATACTCTGGTAAATGGATTACCTAATAAGGTCTTTTTAGGGTCACAGTTAGATCTCCCTGTGAGTCTGTAAATCCTACTGGGCTATATGTGTCCTTTAGTCAGGACTTATAAGTAACCTTCCTGACTACGACTTCGACTTTGAGGTTATAAAACCGGTGGACTACACTTCTTGACTAAGTAATCTTCTCTGGGGTTACGACCCTTTCTAACTTCCGTCGTCCTTTTCCCCCGCTGTCTCCTACTCTACCAACCTACCGTAGTGACTGAGCTACCTGTACTTAAACTCGTTCGAGGCCCTCAACCACTACCTGTCCCTTCGGACCGCACGACCCCAGGTATCCCAGGGTTTCTCAGTCTGTGCTGACTCGTTGACTTGACTTGACTTGACTAAGCGTCCGTCCAGGGGGACTCAGTCTCGAGTAGGACGAGTCTAGACGATGTGTCAGTAGAGACACCTTGTATACATAGGGAGGGGACGGGAAGACTTGTCGTAGCTGTATTTTTACCACTGTGGTCTGACAGGTTGTAGGTCATTTGTTAGATTGTCTGATAATGTTGGTAACACGTAGGTACGAGTCAGTAAGTCAGTACAGGAGGAGAAACGTTGGGGTACCTGACATCGGACGGTCTGAGGAGACAGGAACCCTAAAGGGTCCGTTCTTGTAAAATCACCCAAAGATGAAAGAGGAGGTCCCCTATGACGACTGAGTCATTAGTTTGGGTACAGAGGACGTAGAGGACTTAATCGTTCACGTAGGAAGTGGTGACTTAGTGGAAGACATGGTATTACACAAGTATTATTCACTCTTTCCTTTAGAGTAAACCTGTTGTTTTGCGGGTAGAACATTCAAGTTTAACTGTGTCTGTAGTACACGAAGACACCGAAATCTACAGTTCTTATGGTCGCGTGTTTGTCGGTAGTACATTGAGGGACCTTCACCCTTGTATCGAATCTACGGCCTATTCTACTACCTTAAAGGTAGGGACATTTTGGATGCACCATCACGTTTTTGTTAGTCAGGATACTGTTTACATCTCTTATCGTCAATTTTGTCTTCATTCGTAAATTAAGAAAGTAGACTGTCCTTTGGGTTCTGTCTTCATCTAATTGTGTCTGTTCATATCGACAAACTTCAAGGTCTAAAATGAGATTCACCATGAAACATCAAATATTTATGTAAAAATACTGTGTAGTAATTTGAACAATCGGACGGTCCATTTTCCGGAAGCGATACAGAGGGACAAACAGTCCAAATCTTCAACGATATGTTTAAAGTAAACGAAGTAAAAGTAATAAACCCTATAGTTAAAAAGTATAGAAAACTAATTTCGGTTAAAAAGAAGGAAAGACTTCACGTAAAAACACGTGTAGAACCTTAAGTGCTCGCACAGTACCTCTAGTTTTATATCGACCCTTTACTCATCGATCGTCCTACTCAGTGTCAGATTACAGACTAACGAGTGTAGTTTCTCTAGTATACGTCTTTAAGTCTTTGTAAAGTGTAACACGAGTACAATACTACAGAAGTTTAGAGTGGAAGTGTGAACGACGTCTTTAATAATGTTTCAAGAGGGTCGATAGACCACATATTCTGTTAGTAGTTTCAGTGTAAGAGTAGATAAGCAGTAATACGACACGGTCCGACGGTATCATAAACTTTCCGATCCGAATTTTTGTTTTTCTTTTGTGACGAACCATTGACCTCAGATCGACACACACACAAAAAGGGCCGAACTAATATGGATATCTTACTGTGTTATACAGGACAGACATGTTGAAGACTACAGACACTTGGAGTCCGATATAAGGACCAAACCGACCATCGATACCGTTAATTTTTTTTATATGTCATACTACAACTTTCCTTGTAATAGTTAAGTCCCAAACAAATGACTGTTGTAAGGTCGTTGCACACTACGTCAGTTTTGACAAATTTCTCGGAAAACATAAAGTGTGCCTTATATTCTTATAATCTGATTACGACAAAGTGACTGTTATTTGTAACTACGATACCGAAATAAGGTCAATTCAAGGAACAGGAGAACAGAATGATAGGAGGTGGAGGTGGGAGACGTGGAACTCTCTCAGTAAAGGATCCGTCCAACTATTCTTCCGATCCCCAGGGGTTCCTCTCTCCCCAGACCTTAAGAGTTCCTCCTCCTTTCCTGTCTGAAAAAGGAAGAGATGTAAGGAATCCTAATATCTTGTTGTTACATAAGACGGACTCCTGTCGGAGACCTAATTTGGAAGACCGATTAAGACATTTAATACCCTCCTCTGGACGAGAAATGTTCCTAATATATTGTTGTTACATAAGACGGACTCCTGTCAGAGACCTAATTTGGAAGACCGATTAAGACAATAGAATTTTACATTTAATACCCTCATCCAGACCACTCCAGAAATGTTGTAGGTCTGTAAGAAACCTAAATGACCTCTCATATATTAAAGTAACGATTGTGATTGTTCGCCCATGAGAAAGATGGGAGAAGACTACGGATACAGTCTTCGAAAGAGATAGAGGAAATATGAAATTATTTTGAAATAATGTGTTTTCGAGACTCACTAGTTCGGAGCAGAGACCGGGGCCTAACTTAAGAAGAGGAAGCCCCCGGTTCTTAGGGCCGCAACACTAAGTTGTTGTTGGAAAGTGAGACTCTCTCTCACACCCCCTTCCTCGTCTTTCCCCTTACCCCTTGTTACTGAACCTCTGTGAGTTCAAAGTCAATGACATAGTCAACCAGTTTTATGTTCAGATCCAATAGTAAAACTGAAAACGTTGAACTATAGTGATTAAGTTCAAAATCAAGGTCGTTGTATCCGTGAGGTTTGAGACTTTTTCTACGAGACTGTAGAGTTTCGTCGGTAGTCATAGTGTAACTTGACTACTTTTCCAAAAGTAGCTAAGAACCGACCGTAAAAAAGAGAGGAGTCAAAAAATGTGTATGAATCGTTTAAAGTATCACGGACCTTGTCTCCGGTTGAAAGTAACATTTGAGACTGAGTTTAAATACATAAACAGGTAACAGACTGAGAAAGTAATCCTAATACAGGTGTATTTGTGTGCGGTCCGGAAAAAAGGGGTAGATGAGGGACATGGACTTTGTCTCGGACTAAGTGATGTCCTCGAGTTCCTGATAAACAACTCACTGATGTAATTTTAACTGGGCTCTCGACGTGTCGTTTGAATTACGGTGTCTTCCTAAAAGGGGTGAAGGTGTCACAAACGACTAAATATCTTTGTCTCAACAGTGTCAAATGTTTACGTAACTTGTGAAAACGGACGTACGTACGATTCAACGAAGTCAACACAGGTTGAGAAACACTGAGACCTGACATCGGGCGGTCCGAGGAGACAGGCACCTTAAGAGGTCCGTTCTTATGGTCTCAACGGTACAAGAAGAGGTCCCCTAGAAGGGTTGGGTCCCTAGTTTTGGTGTAGAAGACGTAAAGGATGTGACCGTCCACCCAAGAAATGGACTCTTAGGGTTTGTGAAAACTGTATGTACAATAAGTTTGTCGTTTTACAACTTAGTATTCTTTTGATAGAGTATTTTTGTTCTTCGATTTCCACTATAAATGTCATAAGTACACAAACAAAGTGACCCTCTTTCTTGGTAATTAAAAAGATCGTTAATTAATTTTGATTTTGGTAATTAAGGTCGTAAAAGTAAATTCCGTGAAACTGTAGAGTTTCGTAGGTAGTTTTATTACTTGATTACTGTCCTAAAAGTGGTCAAGGGTCGACTACCGTAGGATCATGAATAGTAACGGGTGGGTCTGGGGGTCGTCCGTCTCTTCCCTATTTCAACCTCCTCGACATGAGTGGTCGGAACTACACCTGTAGGACTGAAGATTAAAAGGGACTTCCTAAAAGTCGACACGTTATCATTCATAATAGTACCTAATTCCATGATTTCGAACTTCCTCCCTTCCCCTTTTAGACCTCTCACGGCAACCCCACCTGCACCGCCTAAGGCCCCTGTAGCATCTAGAGGAGCGGGCAGCGATCCATGGTAGACTCTCTGTGTCCTCCCTAGGGACGACGCCCCGTCCCGTGGTCCCAGGGGCACCACGAGCGTTTGTGATGGAGAACGTCTCTACGTAACTGTTTCATCTCCGACCTCACTTCCAGGAGTGACTTTTGACGTTCCTCTGTTGTGTTCTCACACAGTCTTTTCACGTGGAACACGTGAATAGAAAGTTGTATCTCATAGTTGTATAACTGCCCAGTTGGACCGGCGTTCTCCAATAAACCTCTTTATATCAGTGTTCTGAGCTTTGAATTAGCAAGTTTTAGCGAGTTTGATGGTGTCTGTCTCTCCATGGTCGAAGTAAAGTGTCAGATAAGTGTTTAATTCAACACCTACACGAGTCACCACAGGTTGAGACGTTGGGGTGCCTGACATCGGGTGGCCAAAGGAGACAGGTACCTTAAAAAGTCCGTTCTTATGACCTCACCCAACGGTAGAGACTGAGGTCCCCTAGGAGGTCTGGGTCCCTAGGTTGGGCACAGAGGACGTAGAGGACGTAACCGTCCACCCAAGAAATGGTGAAACGGTGCACCCTTCGTGTTGGGTTTAATTCAATTGGACCTTGAATTTGAAACTTAGCCACTGAAAAGTCGGGGCACAGGTCTCGGGATAAGACAGAGGTACCATGATTGGTGATAACCTTAAATAAAACCCAAAACATAAGTAAACAACAAACAACTGGACAGACCTTACATTTCGAGTACTTTCTTTCGGTATTAAACGAGTGTGATAACGGATCCCGTGTCTTGTTTTGTTCGGTACCCCCAAAATATTCTTCTTCGATGCACTCACTTAGTGATCTAGGCCAACGATCTTAGTTTAACGAGACCAACTTTCACATGTAACTCTTGATTAAAACTTCCTTTAATCAGTGTTTAAAAATTTTAATTTTAACTTCTAGACCTACATTTCGTAAAACCTTTCCGGTCAAACAAAAGACTTTTAGGTTAGGTTAGTTGTTACACTAAAAAACAAAAACAACTTTTATACAACGTTATCATTTCTCTTGAAACTGTTTTCGTAGTAAGTTAAGGTGGTCGGATACCGTCTAAGACAAAGTGAATGAGAAGACCAGGTAGGTGGATGTCGGATATCCCAATTTGATACAGTATTATATGTGTGTGCTTTGTCCGTCAACAATGTCTGAGACGAAGTATGAGAATTGTGAAAGTATGTGTATTACAGTACAAAGTCCGAAGTATTCATGTCTACTGAGACTTGTTGTGATTATACTTGACCCACTCAGGCGAATATGTGTCCGTGAAAAGTTATCCTTTATGATGTCACAATATGGTAGGAACCAACCAACCTAGAAACCTATATCTGTTTGACACCTGTCTCTCTCGTCTGACATTCAATATCCACATACGTGTAAATTATATTCTACTAAAAGATTTAATCAAGGGACTGAGCCCGACGAAGTCAACAAAGACAAAATTAACGACGTTTATTTTACAGACGTTTCCAAAGGTCCTTAAATAACTCTCTGATGTAACATGAGTAACTGTCGACACCTCACAAGAGAGGTATTTCGTTTTTATAGGTTGAAGATCTTAGGTTTTTAATTTGTTTTCTACATGTTCACGTTACTTCTGGGTGAAGAGTCTGTAAATACAAAGACACGCCGAAAGATGTTTGTTTACGTATGAGACAGTGGTCAAGTGTTCTCTCATTTCCTCGGGACACGATGCGAATCAGTGAGTCAGTACAGACTGAGAAACACTGGGGTCCCTGATGTCGGACGGTTCGAGGAGACAGGTATCCCTAAGAGGTCCGTTCTGATAACTTCACCCAACGGTACGGGAAGAGGTCCCCTAGAAGGGTTAGGTCCCTAACTTGGATCCAGAGGGTGTAACGTCCGTCTCAGAAATTGTAAACTCGGTGGTCCCTTCGGGTTCTTATAATCTCACCCATCGGATAGGAAAGAGGTCCCCTAGAAGGACTGTGCCCTTAGTTTGGTCCCAAAGGACGTAACATCCGTCTAAGAAACGATCGACTCGATGGTCCCTTCGGGTTTCTTCGGGAGTCAAGTCAAGTCAAGTCAGTGAGTCAGCACAGGTTGAGAAACGCTGGGGTACTTAACGTCGTACGGTCCGGAGGGACAGGTAGTGGTTGAGGGCCTCAAGTGAGTCTGAGTGCAGGTAGTTCAGTCACTGTGGTAGGTCGGTAGAGTAGGAGACAGCAGGGGAAAAGGAACACGGAGGTTAGGGAGGGTCGTAGTCTCAGAAAAGGTTACTCAGTTGAGAAGTGTACTCCAATATATGACTCTTAATTGGAGTGACCCGTCTCTACTCTTATTATAAACGACTCACGGGGACGGTATAGTCCGTTATAATACTCTGACTCCACAATAAAGTAAATGAGGACACATGTTATTGGGACGGTCCAATCTGGTCCGAGACGAGGTGTCTTCTACTCCACCTCTGAGTCTCTCCAACAGGGACCTCGTTCCTAAGTCCCATCCTCTAACGTCTTGGTCTTGAGTCCGAGGCACTACTTCTAAAATAAAGTAATGAGTCGACGGGAATAACAAGTTTCCGTTTAGAACCCTTTCGAGAAACGGACTCTAAACGGTAGGAGGTGTACACAAGGAACTCTGGGTGGACGAAAGAGATCCAGTGACAGTGGTCGTCATTGGTCTTCAGACCGGTATCAGTCACGACCGACAGAGACTCGTCCATCGTCGCACTTGTGGTAAGTAGTTCTCTACCGTCTCTTTTTATGTCATATTTCCCTGTCTAAATGGGTTTCTCTCCTTCCTTCTCCACAAGTCGTTCATCATTGCTAAACTACCAAAAGAGAGGGTGGGTATGGATTTCAGAATTGTTATGAGCCATTTCGTCTTATACCTTCGGTAACGATTGATTCTTTAACCGAGTCTGGTCTTCGTGTCAATCATCGATTTGTAACGTCGAAGGTTGAGTTTACTTTTACGACTATCATCGTGACACTCAAACTCGAAAAATCCTTTGACTGTAGTGGGGTTTGTATAACAATCCTTGCTCCATTGACAGTGAGAACTCCGATTAATTAAGGTGGGGTTAAGAAAGAAAGTGATGGGTGTAATGAGAAGACAGTTGACTTAACATCCACTAAGTTTGGTTCATTTTAAATCAGTATAAACTTAAATGAGAAAACACAGTATTTTCAACGGAACACTTCTTATCGTCAGAAACTTTTACACTTGCGTACATTCTTTATAAAGAATTAATTTACATATAAAAGATGATATTCGGTGTAAGGTTCTCCGTCGAATACTTTAATAAATTTATCGAAACTCTTTTACGTTTAATTTACAAATTAGGAGTGTCAATTTCTCTATTCACTGGAGACCCCCTAATGACAGTGAAGAGGAATGTAAAAAATCTATAAGGTGAACTCAGAAAGATAAAGTGTGGTGACCCAAATTATTACATTGTGTTTGAACGAAAGATTCTATGTGTAGCATACCGGTGTCCGTTTTCTTTTAGGTTTGATGTAAGGTTGTCGAAAATAAAGAAAGTAGGTTCCCGGGTAGGTAGACGAATTTATCATCACGAAATAAATACCTCACGACGAAATACCTCTTCCGTTATCGTTGGATGCGGTCATGAGAACGGACCTTTTAGGGTACCTACCTCCTCGGACCTCCCGACATCATGTACTCCAGCGATTCTCGGCCTGTGTTGACTCGTTGAAGTGAAAGTGAAAAGTGAAAGGACGTAACCTCTTCCTTTACTGTTGGGTGAGGTCACAAGAACGGACCTCTTAGGGTCCCTGCCCCCTCGGACCACCCGACGGTAGATACCCCAGCGTGTCTCAGTCTATACTGACTTCGCTGAATCTTCGTCGTCATACGTGAAATATGTGTCATTACAAACGAGGGAGGTTATTCCTGTGTCCGTTAGAATCACACCACACACACACACACACACACACACACACACACACACTCCCTCTCTCTCTCTCTTTCTTTTTTTCAAGAAACTTTAATTAACGTCAAATAATCGTGAGTCGTTTTGTGAACCGTCTTAGAACAACACTCTAAGTTCCATATTTTAGCACCCCACATTTGAGATTCCCATCATTTCCTTCCTCGAAACCTCTTAACAAAAAAGTAAACGTCTAAAGGGTATAAAATATGGCAATATTGTCTACCATATTAGTTCTGAGGTTACTGTTTGTATTTCCTCTTACAATGTGAATTTTCTTTTAATTCAGTTATAACGAGAGAAATTTTAAGTTTATACCGTTTCACTTTCTTCATTACACCTTCTTTGAAATGTCCCACGTTACTGTGTTGGTAGGTGCGTACGTTGTCATAAATGACTCGTAGACGAGAACGGTCCGGAGTACGTTCCAGTGTCAGTGTGTGTAAACGTCCTCAGTACGGTGACAAGAGATCCTTAAAGACCAGATCTCCCGACGTTCCAGTAATTTGTCCTAGTCACTATTAATAAAAAGAACAACAAATCAAAGATTCAGAACAGGTTGAGAAAACACTGGGGTATCTGTCACATCGGGTGGTCCAAGGAGACAGGTGCCCTAAAGGGTCCGTTCTTATGATCTCACCCAACGGTAAAGGAAGAGGTTCCGTAGAAGAACTGGATCCCTAACTTGGACTCAGAGGGTGTAATCGTCCGTTTAAGAAACAGTGACTTGGTAGTCCCTAATAGTTGTTACACGATGTCTGAGTATTTACTATCTCTTTGATTGGGTTACACCCTTTCTACTTCCATCAAAGAATTTCCCCTTCCCTTTCTTCTAAGATCCGTCTTCTGTGTCTGTGTCGTCCGGTGACTCAATAGTTTCCGTCCTCCCTTCACTCTTCTACGGTCGATGGTGACATATGGTTCCATTTCTTGTTCTTCTCTGTTTTTGGTCTCTACCTAAGAGTCCCTATCAATTATATATTTTTCAGTCGTTACCTATAGACTGGTACCTGAAAGTGGTTTTATGTATTACTTGAGGACGTTCAGTTGTTATTTTTTTATTAGATTCACTTTTTACCCGTTTTCTGAACCTACGAGTGAAGTGTTTCTGGTTATATATTTGCCGGTTATTTGTGTACTTTTTTGTGAGTTACCGTTATCAGTAGTGCCTTTACATTTAATTTTCGTATCCCGAATGGTTCTGTGTATATTGACTTACTGAGTTTGTCTTTGCTGTCTGATATTGTTCACAGAGTTTCCACACTCCGTTGTGCTGTGTGTCTGTGACGTCCACCTTTACATTTGACTATTTTAATAACACCTTTGATAAGTAGTCATTGACGATATCGATTTGGATACGTATGGGGTACTGAGTTGTTAAGTCAAGTATCCATAAATAGGTTGTCTTTGGATGTGTATGTGAGTATTTTTTATTTGTAACGTAAGTGTCGTCATGATAAACACTCAGGGTTTGACCTTTGGTGAGTCTATGCTAGGTGGACGTCAACCTGTGAGTCAGTACAGGTTGAGAAACACCGGGGCTCCTGACATCGGGTGGTCCGAAGAGCCAGAGACCTTAAAAGGTCCGTTCTTATGACCTCACCCAACGGTGAAGAATGAGGTCCAAAGAAGACTGGGTCCTTACCTTGGACGGTAGAGAACGTAGAGGACGTAACCGTCCGTCTAGAAATGGTGATCGTGTTAGACCTTTCGGATTAGTTATTATTTTTGACCTACTCACATAACAATGTGTAAACCTGTAGTTTATTGATTTGTTTTTATTCTTACTTGGTAATGTTTGTTTTACCAACACTTAGAGTGTTGGTATTACAACTTCCTTTCGTCTGTGTTACTCTCACGTATTGAATAATAAGATAAGTATAGTTCGTATTTTATCTTTTTTTTTAGTAGGTACTACAATTCTGAGTTCTATCACTACTAAGTACCCCATCCCACCTGTCTCTCTTATCTTTACTCTACTCCCAGATAGGTCTGACGACCGAGAGAAGTAAAAGAACTGGACCGACGACCCTTGTGACTATTTAAATCGAGTACTTTTAAAGTAAATCGACATGAGACACTTATACGTGTGAAGAGACATACATAAGACATGAAGTTAATTTTGTTATAAAGTTTGTTTGCCCCTTTCTTTCTTGGTAGTACTTCTATTTCTTATTTCATACTCGAATCATCGGGTTTAGGATCACTCTTACTAGGGGATGTTTGTTCTCTGTTGTAAAACTTTTCAGTTGGTCGTCAAAAGTTGTCACAGTTACCGAAGTGTCTCTAGCCTTTTGTACTTTTGGTTTTGTCTGGTAATCTAATCGTTTGACCCATATAAATAAAACTTATCTTTACGGTAAATCCTGGTTTTACGAAGATAACAAAAGTGTCCTTCTACACTAACCTACACGAATCATCTTACTTGACGAAACTATTTCCAGAAGGTTTTACTTTTCCTTCGATGGATTCGGAAGTCATTTATAATGTATCTTTCGTAGTGGGAATCGACTAAGGACCTGAGATCTGACAAAAGTGTAATCGTGTTCACGAAACTTTAAATCACAGTAGAACTAGTCTGTTGGACTTTCGTCTATTTATCTACCAGAGTCTCACTGACCCTTTCGTAAGGTTTCCAGATGCTTTATTGGGGTTCAATCCAATATTTTATGTGAGTATACAATCTCGTTAAGAAGTAAATTGAGATTATATAAAGTTAGTAAGATAGATAAGGGGTAGTGACTTCTATGTTACAGTGACAGGAGTACTTATTCTTGACCTATTTTGAAGTGTCACTGTATCTTGAATTTTTATATTTTAATACAGAGACAGGTACTTTTTTGTTTCGTTTTGTCCTTGATCTAAATGGGAGAACATTCATTTGTAAGTCCGTTATGTTTTGTCATTCAAGATTTTCTTCCTTTCTTTACTCGATACAGGGTGATCGTCAGTCGAATTTCGGACCTTTAGTTTCACAATCAGTGAGTCAGTACAGACTGAGACACACTGGGGTACCTGACCTCGGATGACCCGAGGAGACAGGTACCTTAAGAGGTCCGTTCATATGACCTCACCCAACGGTAAAGGAAGAGGTCCCATTTCGGACCTCTTTCAAGGGTTCAGTAGGGTTTTCCTTCCTTTAGATTTATCTTGAACCATCTTAAAGACTCAACCCGGACTCCTCCTGTTTGTGTGACCTAAACTTTTCGTTTCTCTTCCTTCAACGTTACCTCTCCCTTAGGGTCTCTTGACCTCTTTCAAGGGAAACTACTCAGAATGCAAACCTAACTGTGAATGTGCACACACTAATTTGATGACTACGACCAATTCTTTGTGATCTTTCCTCGTCCACCTTTTGGGGACTTGGAGTGTATCCCCTCCCCGATTAAGTAAATTATCTGTCGAATAATTTTTCGTCTCTGTGGTGAAACGGTTATATCAGTTATATCAGTTTCGATACCAAAAAGGTCATCAGTACATGTCTACACTGTCAACCTGGTATTTCTTCGGACTCGTAGTTTCTTAACTACGATTCTCTAGATTGGTCAGTTAGGATTTCCTTTAGTTGAGACTTATAAGTAATCTTCCTGACTACGACTTCGACTTCGAGGTCATGAAACGGTGGACTAAGTTTCTCGGTTGAGTAACCTTCTCTGTGACTACGACCCTTTCTACCTTCCATTTTCCTCTTCCCCCGTCGTCTTCCACTCTGCCAATCTATCGTAACGACTGAGTTACCTGATCTTAAACTGTTTAGGTCCTCTGTCACCTCCTGTCTCCTCGGGCTATACGACGTCAGGTACTCCGGTGTTTCTCAGCCTGTAATGAGTCTCTGACTTGTCGTTGTATCGACTAAGTGTAATAACATGTCGTCTTTGACGTGTTGTAACATTTCGTTAATAGGAGATTAGTCTTTTATTTAAAAATTTTTCTTTCGTTTCTCTTCCTTCAATGTACCTTTCCCTTAAGGTCGTATCTCCTCCCCAATCAAGTACAAGGTCGGTCTCTCCTTTCTTGATCATATGCTCCATACTCTATCTCGTGAGCTTTCATATAAAGTAGTGATGATCCTCGGTTTAATTAGTGTTTTTTACAAATTTTCCCTACCTAAGGTCTTCCTTAGTTCAACTTGGGTTCCTTGAATTGACGTGTTACTTGTTTATAGTTACGACCAATTACTTTTCTTTGGTTTGGGTTGTCAAAACTACATTACAAATGTTATAGACATTGCAAATTGCAGATGACACATTTACGTGATAAATGTTATAGACTGTAGACCATTTTTAACCTTTGTTCGTCTTATACTGGGTAATAGTCTTCATTTTAATAAGTGATCTTCGTCTGTGTCTCTACCGTCCACTGCCATAGTCGTCCATACCCGTAACTTTACCGAGGTTACCGACAAGGGGGCCGTAGTAGTTGTATTATTTCCTTTCGTATGACTACTCTCTTTACCTGTTGTATTTTGATCGGTTTTACTTTGGAGAGCTCTACTCTTTATATCATGTATTTTACTTTATGTTCGTTTGCATTAATTATCGTCTAATCTGGAACGTCTTCTTTTGCAGTTGTTTAGTCTTCCGTTTGATTATCTTTGATATGTTTACCTTTTTGTTTCTTTTTTTGCAAATTTTGTTATTTGTATTTTAATCACTCTATACCCTGTTATAGAACACTGGATTATATACATATTAATCTCAAGGTCTTCCTCCTTTAGTGTTTTTTTAAATTATTAATAATAAAGTTTTAAATTATTAAGGTCTTGCGGTTTATAGGGTTTTCGAGTTACTTATAGTTTGTCTTCTTTGTGTTTCTTGTAGTATGGTGTTGTGTATTTTTAATATAACGACTTTCGATGATTATTTCTCTTTTTATAATTTCCGTCCGTAAAACTTTTTTATATATATTACACCTCTTTGTTTCCCTTCTTATACAGTCTGAAAAGTCTTTGTTACGTTCGGTCTCCTTGATCTCTTTTTTTCATAATAAATTTTACCTTTTGTGGAATTTTAGATTTTAATATAAGGGTTATTTTTTTATTATTTACTTCTGTTTTATTACTCAAAAAGTCTGTAGGTTTATAATTCCCTGTCGTATGTCATCCAGTTGTCATGTTCGTTTCAATTTCCTTAAGAAAGTCTGTTTTCATTTTGTTATGGTTTGTCTGTAAAAACTGAAGAGTTTTTTTACTTCTCACGGTTTTTACTATTTGTATACCCATTTATAAATTTTTTTTCTTAGAAGTGAATTTTTTTACTAGTTTTCTGTTAAATGACAAATTTCGTTTTGACTACTATTACACAAAACCCTAATGTTGAATATACCTCTTTATTTTACTTACTGTTATAACCGAGTTTACGTCCACTCCCCCTTTTACTTTTAGATGACAAAGTCAAAGTAGATGATGTGTAACGAAACATAATAATAGACTTTTATCTGGTACAGTTACATTTCTAAAGATAACATTTGGGATTTCGTTTATGAAGTTTTTATTTTTTTTTAATCTATAATTTAGTAATTACATCTATTTAACTAGTAGTTTTATCAAAGTAATTAGGATTTTCTTTGTTCTTCTTTTCTTTTTTTTTTCTTATCTACTTTATTTATCCTTCATTAATAGTTCCACCATATGAATTTAGATTGGTTTAACGACAAGCGTAATTTATATTTACCGGATTTGTGAGGTTAATTTTCCGTCTTTAACAGTCTAACCTACTTTTTAAATTCTAAATTGATATAAATTAGGTTCTCTTTTGGAAAAATTTATGTTCCCTTGTTCACCTAATTTTCATTTTCCTATTTTGTTATATGGTATTATTATGGTGAGTTTTCTTTCGACTCATTGATGTCATTATAGTTTTATCTAAAATCCTTTTCTCTATAATGATCCTATCGATAAAAGATTACCATTTCACTAGTCGACTAGTTCTTATGTAAGTGTTAGACTTTACAAATACATAGATATTTTTGAAGTACCATGTATTTCGTTAAGGTGATCTTAGTCCCTCCCCTTATAGTTTAGATTTTCCTCTTGACTCCTGATCCAAAGGAAGAAAAATCACGACTGACGGTGACCCAACTACATAAATACGAAAAGTCAACTCTAAAATAGACGGAAGAACATATAAAACCATAATTGTTTACCACGTATCTTTTTTAGGTTTGAATCATTGCGACTACCGAAGGATCCCAGGACGGTACGGTCAGAGGAGTCACAGAACTCAGGGGTTCAGGTAAGGGTGGAGTCCTGGTTGTGCTTATGACTTACGGAACGACCTTATGAAATGTTGGAAGTGGGAGTCGAATTTGTAGTCAGGGAGTCCTAAATGAGGACCCGAAGACGGAGGATATGATCTGGGGTACGAGGTGGAGAGTCGAAGGACGAAGTAAAGTGTCAGAGTAAAATCACAAGGTACATACAGGGGTTGAGATAACTATAGATGTCCTGTCCGTGACGTATGGCCCATATGTCGGAACAAGGAATCATGAATTACACGACTGATCATGTATTCTCTTCGGGAGTATAAAAATAACTGATTTATTTATTTACGATTTTATAATACCAAAACTATAGTGTATATCGATTTTCTAAGGAAAATCTTTTTTATATAAATAAAAAATAAAGTATACGTAGTAGATAATATTAGATTTAAGGTAATATTTCTACGGATCTCTGTCATTCTTAATCACTGACTATTTTTTCTCAGAGAGTCTATAATATTTTTCTTGTGTAAATACTCTACAATCGGTGAGATTCTTACAAGAAAAATAGGTTATATACACGACTAAAACGTCATTCCTTCTTTTCTTCGAGTTAAAACGATATACAAAATGTTTAGAGACCTCTTTTCTTTATTCTTTTTTACAATCGTAAAATGGGTATTTTACAGATACATAACAAACGTTATAGGAAGATCTCTTAATAAAGGTACACACAGATCCCTTAAGTAAAGTCTCTACTTCAGAGAGACAGGGAAGTCTACCTACTTTCAGTGGGAGTCATTGTAACGACCGTCAATTCACGTGTCAAAGTCTCTTCTTATGTCTGAGACATTACTTATTATACATACATCAAACGATAAGAGGTTGTAAATGTAAATTCGAGTTCCGAAAGTTCTCCGTACTTGCTCCACTTACTAAACTTTCTGCGTCTTACGAAAGAACCTAAGTAGTAGTCTTCGTCGTGTACCTATTTGGTTTTACTACATTTATTAAGGAATCCTAGTCCCACGTGTTTTTTTACCCTTGTTTTTATCTCGTTTAATTACTTTTTACTTGTAATTCACGTCTAAGGGTATCCCTTAATATTTAATTCTTTTGGCAGTCTTTTTCTCTCACCCTTTACCTCGACTATAGTATTATTATTGTCTGAACGAGGGACGTCTAATTTTCCGAACCTCTCTCCCCTTTTTAATGTTTTCCTCTTACAGGTTTTTATATCGTTATACTTGATCTTTGTTTTATCGTTTCGTTATTATTCTAGTCTGATAAAAACCCTTCCTTTCTAACTTTAAGTGACTTCGGATTACTCAGTCGAAACGATACTAATTTCTTGTTTTATTTAACCCTTATACCTTAATTGTGTGTGATGATATAAATTTTATCTGTTGGTTGTTCCTGGATAACATATCGTGTCCTTGTGACGAGTTATAAGGCATGGTTGGATTTACCCATATTGACTCAGTGAAACGATATGTGGATTTTGATTGTGTTGTAACAATTAGTCGATATGGAGTTACATTTTCTTTTTAATTTTTTATTTTATCCTTTTTAAAATTTTCTTGAAAGTTTCTCGTTTCACTTAATTTTAGTCTCTGTCGTTACCATGGAGTTGTCTTTTTGCATTTCAGGTTCAGGACGTTCTTTGAAGTTCGGAGTCACAACTCACTTTCGTTACTTCACTTTACTATTTTTTATATGTACAAGAAGGATCAATTAGAGAAGCGATACCGGTATAAGTCTTAGTAAAAGAAAACGATCTTAAAGTGGTACGAGTCCCCGTGAGTTGAAAGGTAGAACGAGACCAGATTCCTGAACATATTCAGATTAAAAATTCCATAAAAAAAAAAGTCTATCACATACCCAAAATGAGACACAAAGTCATGATTTTACATATCAGAGTGTTACCGTTTACATGGGACTCAACATTCACCGTTGTTAGAAACCTTAATCTTTCCGATAATCTCTTAACTAAGATCAGATCAGAGTGAGGAGGTTGAGTAGTCGGACTCAGTAAAAGAGGGAACTGATCCACTAAGGAACTCAAGAGAGATCCCATAATTCATTCCCTGACCAGTAGATGGTGGTAGCCGCAGAATACTGACGGTAGTGAAATCGAGAGAAGGAGAAATAGGACTCCTAATACAATTATAAGGGAGTGATAGTAAGACTACCTCGAAGTCTCCGTCCCACCCACTTGTCACTATCTCGTATCTACAAGTCAATAAAACAGGACGGTAGTTACGGACGAGAGAGGTCTCGTCACTACCTTTTTTTTTTTTGTTTTTGTTTTTGGACACAGACCCAAAGTCCATCTTATTGTGAGGAGATAGAAGGGTATCTTAAAACGCCTTGTAACGTATCTCAGGGGGACTGAAGTATCAAGGACAAGAAGAAAGTATGGTCGATTAGGTAAGAACGTGAAAGACGGAAGTGAAGTAGTTCTATAATGAGTAGTCACACTGAAACGAGTAACGATTTATGATCAAGGAGTTTACGTCGTCTCCCTGTGACAGTAGGGACATGAGGTAGCCGAATGTGTCGTGACTCATGTATCTGTTACGTTACCTGTGAATTTATGTTGAGTCCAGTCAGAGGGAACTCCATCTTTCCCGTAAAGAAACCCTGTTTTTCACGGAAGGAGGACCCCGAAGAGGTGTCAACCTTGGACGACAGTACGAGATGCTGACTAGTCATACCTCCGGTTCCCGGTCGGGTACATGGGATAAGTTTTTCGAAGACCCTCTACTTATTTTTCCGTCGTTTGGTCCTTTCTCCTCGTATGCTGTCTCTCCTTTACCCCCGAGTCTGTGTCCACTACTCTTTGTCTTTCCTCAAAGGTCTCATTGAGACTTTCTATGGTTCTGTCGTTGACCTATCACCTTTCATCTAGTCTAATTCCTTCTTTCCTCCGAGGGTCTTTATACGAAACTTCCTTTTTTTTTCTTTTAGTAGATTGACACCTCTGAACTCCCCTTCCTTCTGGTTTTCCCCCCACCCATATACACACGACTAAGTAAAACGACACGTCATATTTGATTGTGACGTAACATTTCGTTGATATGAGGTTATTTTTAGTTAATTTCTTTTTTTTTTACGGGACTACATAGACTTACATAAATTTCGTCATGAGACAGGACAACCTCTTAAACCCCCCTATTTAATCAATATGTTTGACACTTTTGATTCATTTGTTTTTTCATTCGTTAATAATTAGGGTCCCTTGTGAGTTTCGATGTTGTCTTTCGCAAGTATTATACGACACACCGAGTCGACATCGACTCGATACATATTTATAAATGTTTCAATGTTATCACGTTTGGGGTTTATAGCTAAATTGGGGTTTCTCATTATGGTAATATACCTTTTTTATCGTCTTCCATCCTTCCCTACCATAAGTATCAGGTTTGTTATTCAATTTATCGAAAGATTCGGACTTCTAAAGTCTTTCGCTATAGTCTTGATGGGTTCCATGTATGTTTTTATACATAGATATTTTATTATCAAAAATTTATTTCCTCGATTACCGTTAGGTAAGAATCAACGAGCCTCGTTTATGAGTCCGAGGAGGGGTTATGGGGAAAAGAGAACAGAAAAAATAAGTGACATAGTCCTTCAGGAAATCTACGTGGAAGTTTTGTCTGAGTCTCAGTGGATAAACAGTAGAGAAGACGGTGGAGGGACCAGGCTCAGTGGTAGGAGAGAGGGGACCTAATGGCACTACGAAGGGGTTCCTCGAGAGGTGGAGGTGGTAGTGGGGAGGGGTATGCGAGATAGGTAGTCGGTCTCACTAGGTCCCTTTGTGTAGTCCAGGAGAGGGAGGAAACGACTCTTAGTAGGTCCCGGGGGTCAGAGAGTGCACTTTCGGTCAGAACGAGACACTGGGTGCTCGTGTGAAGGGGACTACACTTAGGGACGGGGAGAGGGAGCGAGTGAGGTGAGATCGGTGCGCTGGAAGAACAGTAGTTCTCGTAGAGGTACTCGAGACTAGAGACCCGGAAATTCGTAGGGAGAGGGAGAAGGGTCCTGCCGAGAAGGGTGTTTTAGGTGGACCGAGTGGGTGAGGGAAAAGTTCCGAAACGACTCGGCAGAGGGTCCGGTGCTCCAAACGCGGGTGATAGAAGAAATTCGCCGGGACGGCGGTGATGTCACTCGTGAGACCCCCAGGAATAAACGAAAAAGAGACGTCGTACAGTGGACCATAGGACGTAGTACATGAATAAATGTTATGAAAACTAACAGACAGAGAGAGAGGAGGGAAATTGTAAAATCAAGGACTTCCCATCTGTCACCTACCTAAATTCAGGTTTCGTAAGAGAGGGTGGTGACAAAGTCATTCAGTGGTCTCACAAACAACGAAACTCTTCTGTCTCCGTGTCTCTCCCCTTCCTCCGACCAATGGGTCCTAGAGTGCAACACGCATGTTTCTACTGACGCACGGGGGACGTAGATACATACTGTGATGACATTAGAGAGGTCGTCGAACGATCAGAGTAAAGTTCGTTTTGACGCAGTGGTTCATGTAATAATTTGAAATTTAAATCAAATTTAGATAATAAGAACGAAAGTAAACCCTATATTAACTTCTTGATTGTAAATGACTTATACATAATACACGACCCTGATACGATTCAACAAATTGTGTTTTAAAGTGTTTAGGAGTTTTGTTTCGAGTATCCACCGATAATAACGATACAAGTGTACTCCCTATTCTTTGGTGCACTTGAAATTTGGGACATCACTCCCTCTCTGTATCCCATACTAAGTCCTCAGTGACTTTGTTCCTAACACAAACTCGAGTCTGGGGAGACTCTTGTTCTCCGAACAGACCCGAAAGAGGAGACTTCCCTCCATTCCCACAGATGTTAGGACTCAAGTTAAGGAATTCCCAGTTCTAAGGGTTCAATCGGTGGAAACTAGATCTGTAGGGACGTTTTATTGCCAACTACTACGAGTATTATTCGACACGAACCGATCCATGTGACGTAAAGAGCCCGAGGTAAAGTTTCAGAAACAGTAGAAAGTAGAAAGATTAGAAAGTGGAAATCTATCTTCTAGTCCTTACCATAGGAATCTGGTCTTGACTTGTTTTGTACTTTTTTTCTTTTGAGACACTTACTTTACAGAAACTAATGTCGAGAATAAAGAAAAAAGAAAAGGAAAAGAAAAAAAAAAGGGATCTTTTAGGACTATTAACTGGTATCTCAGGAAGAAGACTTTTAATTTTGATACTAATTCCTAACTTGTTGGTTTGGTCTTTTGTGTTAAAAGTCTGACAAAAAAAAAAAAAAGATTTCTGTAGGAGATCCAGGTTTAGGTACCATTTTTACATCGGACAAGTTTTATGTACCATCGTAATTACGAGTACATGTTAACGTTCTTCAAAACGGGAATTCCCTGGCTTAGAGTCAACCTTGGGTAAATAAAACTGTCAAACGGATAGTGTCATCTTACCTAAGCGACTCAGTGTCTTTGAAAAGATTTTTCTCCTCTTAGTGTAAGAGGAACGAACATTTATAAGTATTGTATCACCCCAAACCTGTAAGAGTTCCGTTGGTCTGACGTGGTAATTATTGGGGTCTTGGATACTTTGAGTCGAACCCGAAGTCACGTGAGTTTCAGGGAAAGGATTATTTCGATTATATGTGGGCGGTCGACACATTACCCGGGTGTATGAGGGACCCCGTGTCTTCTTCCAGTGTTTTATCTCAGGTAATAAGGTGTAACCTTTAAACTGATCTAAACCTAAACTGTGAAGTAAACGTCTTTACAGGATCTCCGTATAGGAAAGATCCTCCGACCCCAACCTTACCCACCGTCTGCCAACGGTTTAATTGAGACGTCTCGTGAAAATTTACCTTTCCTCATTCTGAAAATTTTATAAGGGAAGTACTATTGAAGACTTTTAGTTTAACTCAACATTGTAGACTTTCACTAATGACCTTGCAAAATTTAATTTGGTTACACCGTGGTGAGTAAGGGTTCTCCCTCATACTGTGTCACGGTCAGTATCGTAAAAGGTCACAAACGTTTTTTTTTTTTTTTAGGTTTAGTATAAACATTTCTGTTTTATCGAGATTGGATTTACCTAGTGTCCCGAAGGGTCCACCAAGTCACTATTTCTTAGACGGACGGTTACGTTCTCTACACCCAAGTTAGGGACTCAGTCCTGTGATGGACCTCTTCCTTTACCGTTGGGATCTTTTTAAACGGAACCTTTCAGAAGTACCTGCCTCCTCGGACCACTCGATATATCAGGTACCCCAACGTTTCTCAGTCTGTGCCGAATCACTGATTTGGTGTTGTTTACCAAGTATTCCTCCTTTATTACTAGTGTGTTGAATAGGTTCCTACGGGGTCCTGGTGTTCGGACCGTATGAGAAGTAGTGTAATACTGACAGAGATGTCTGTCTTATTCGACCACACTCGATGACCTTTCTTCCAAGTCCTCTCCTCTGACCTCCGATTCTAGTCTGAGTTGTGGTCGAAGATTTAGTCACTACGGAAGTAAACGTGAAAAACCCTACTGATGTCATAGTGTGACTTTTGAGTCACGTACTTTGAGTGCGTACTAATGACTTGGGGTTGTGTCTATGGTACTCCTTTACCATATTTCGTTTAAGATAATGGTAATCTGTTCAAAATCGGTTATCTTTCATTGTGGTACTAGGGTTCACTAATAGTCTTCTTACAGATACGTGAATTTTATTAAATTGACAAAAACTTAGTAAAGAAACGTTATATTCTCCGGTCATTTAATCTTCTTACGGTTTCCGTTGTGTGATTTAAAGTCATTTCTGACATTCTTGTGTGACTACCTCGAGATTCGTTCTTAGAATATTCTCCATAAACCCTTTCCCAGTTTCAGTTAAAATGTCTTTACAACTTCACCTTAATTTGGCCGTGTTTTGAACAGAATGTACTGTTAAGGAATGAATGAATTGGTTTCTAGTATATTACTATCCTTACTAGTTCTCTTAGTATAATTATTCTCCTCGTAAGTAAATCATGGTACGGATCGGGTAGGTAACAAAGGACGTTGGGGTAGTCGAGTGTACCGTCCACGGGAATAATGTGTCTCTCTTGCACTCCGTCCTGTACTGTTCGATATGAGTACTCCCTACGTCCCCCGACCACCCCTGTCCTACATAGTCAGACGAGTCCGACGATATTGTTTTATAGTGTCTGGTCTATCGAATTCGTTGTCTTAAAATAAAAGGCTGTCAAGACCTCCAACTTCAGGTTTTAATTCAACTGCCGTCCCAACAAAAGAGGGTTACAGAGGGAGGAACCAAACACCTACTGCCAGAAGAGTGACATAGGAGTACACCGGTAGGGTGACACGCACACGTGGGGACGCGAGAGACACAGGTTTAAAGGAGAAGAATTTTCCTGTGGTCAGTGTAATCTAATCTCGGAGTTTGATTCTGGAGTAAAAATTGAAGTGACCGGGAAATTTCCTAGGTAGAGGTTATATCAGTTTACGACTTTTAGACTTCCAATTCCGAAGTTGTACCCCAAAACCGTTTCTGTGTGAAACCGGGTATAGTCTTCCTTTGTTTCTACTACCTCCGTACTCTTTTACTTTTAAACTTTGGTGACACTATTTTCCTACGACTCCTAAGACGTTACTGACGATACTCATTCTTCTACTTTACATGAGATCCTCAGGTTTGGGAGTTCTCGTTTCAATTTTCGTCCGTCTACAAACGGAGGTACTCACCATCTTATAAGACTGTTTATCTTGACGGATTGAAACTCCGACGTTACAAAGTCTCCCCTTACAATATAACTACGTCGACTCCCGGTACTCCCAACTAACCTGCTACAGACCTAATGTTTTGTGGAAAAATGATTCTTCGTACTTTATTGTTTTCAGTACGTATAAAGAGTCGGAACCTTTATCTGTGTGACTAAAATTGGACTAAGGGAACCTTCGAGGAAAAGACTCATTACACTTATTTCCAGAACAGTCGTTATGTACATGGCACTTGAAGGTCTACAAGTTCGACCAAAATCTTTTCCGTCTCCTTGGTCTCTAGTTTAACGGTTGTAGACGACCCAGGAGCTTTTTCGTTCTCTCAAGGTTTTTTTGTAGATAAAGACGAAATAACTGATACGGTTTCGGAAACTGACACACCTAGTGTTATTTTGACACCTTTTAAGACATTCTCTATCCTTATAGTCTGGTGGACTGGACGGAGAACTCTTTAGATAAACGTCCAGTCCTTCGTTGTCAATCTTGACCTGTACCTTGTTGTACCAACAAGGTTTATCCTTTTCTCATACCGTTCCGACATATAACAGTAGGACGAATAAATTGAAGATACGTCTTATGTAGTACTCTTTGCGACCCGACCTTCTTCGTGTTCGACCTTAGTTCTAACGGTCCTCTTTATAGTTATTGGAGTCTATACGTCTACTGTGGTCGGAATACCGTCTTTCACGTCTCCTTGATTTTTCGGAGAACTACTTTCACTTTCTCCTCTCACTTTTTCAACCGAATTTGGAGTTGTAAGTCTTTTGATTCTAGTACCGTAGACCAGGGTAGTGAAGTACCGTTTATCTACCCCTTTGTCCCCTTTGTCACCTTTGTCACAGTCTGAAATAAAAAACGACGAGGTTTTAGTGACGTCTACCACTGACGTCGGTACTTTAATTTTCTGCGAATGAGGAACCTTCCTTTCAATACTGGTTGGATCTATCGTATAACTTTTCGTCTCTGTAATGAAACGGTTGTTTCCAGACAGATCAGTGCCGATACCAAATAGGTCACCAGTACATACCTACGCTCTCAACCTGACACTTCTTTCGACTCGTGGCTTCTTAACTAAGAAAACTTGACACCACAACCTCTTCTGAGAACTCTCAGGGAACCTGACGTTACTCTAGGTTGGTCAGGTAAGATTTCCTCTAGTCAGGACCCACAAGAAACCTTCCTGACTACGATTTTGACTTTGAGGTCATGAAACCGGTGGAGTACTCTTCTCAACTGAGTAACTTTTTCTGAGACTACGACCCTCCCTAACTCTCGTCCTCCTCTTCCCCTACTGTCTCCTACTCTATCGACCTACCGTAGTGGCTGAGCTACCTGTACTCAAACCCACTTAAGGCCCTCAACCACGACCTATCCCTCCGGACCGCACGACACTAAGTACCCCAGTGTTTCTCAGCCTGTGTTGACTCACTGACTTGACTTAACTTGACTTAATTAATGTGTAATCGGTACTAAAGACTTTTTTAAATGTGTTAATAACTATCTTAAAGTTCACTCGTACGACATGTTTTAATCAATCGTAAATGGGTATTTGACCATGATTAATGGATGCACAAAGTATATTGACCTTCAAGTATCGAACTTAGGTTCTTTTCCGTATACTTACTATATAATTTTTGTGAAAAACTCTCCGAAGGTACACCGTGATTAATATTTCTTTTCACTTGTCACTTACAACGAGTCAGCACAGGTTAAGAAACGTTGGGGTACCTGATATGTCAAGTACCTTAAGAGGTCCGGTCTTATGATCTTATTCATCGGTAAAGGTAGAGGTCCCCTAGAAGAGTTTGGTCTCTAGTTTGGGTCCAGAGGGCGTAACGTCCGTCTAAGAAATGGTCGATTCTGTGGTACCTTCGGGTCCTTATGACCCCACCCATCGGATACGGAAGAGGTCGTCTAGAAGGATTGGGTCCTTAACTTGTTCCCAGAGGACGTAACATCCGTCTAAGAAATGGTGTATTCGATGGTCCCTAGGTGGACGGTCACGTCCTCTGTGTCCTCTACGTCCAAACCAGAGACCCAACCCTTCTAGGGGACCTCCTGTTGTACTGTTGGGTGAGGTCATAAGAACGGACCTCTTCGGGAACCTGTCTCCTTGGACCACCCGATATCAGGTATCTTAGTAGTTCTCAACCTGTACTGACTTTACTGAATCCTACGTACGTTTTTAATTCTTCCGTTAGACATACCGTTAATAGTAATAAATTACTATGAAACATGATACTAACAATAACCTCGATCCTGGAGTCGGTACTGTTGGTGAACGATGAGGAAGGTGGAAAATTTCTCAGGGACGAGAGAACACGACCCATTCTAGATACGTAAACCACCGAACCTAATTACGTATTTTGTTAAAACCCCTTTATGTAACTATCGATTTTCATAGAGACCCTTTTACCAGTGTAAATAAAAAGAAGGTTATAGTCTTTTTTTAAGAGATTTTGGTCATGGTGGTGTACGTGTGTTCTGAGAAGATACGGTTCCCGGTACGTCTGTAACCCTCCTCATTTCCTGTGTCCATCCACGAGTCCTTTATGTTTCTGTCCATCGACGACATAAGTGTTGGTAGGAGTCCAGTGTCATTAACATTCTTCCCTTCGACCTCTTGTACCCTACCTCGTCTCCCGCCGTCACCCAGGACGGACGACCCTAGTCCTCCTCCTGACCCCTTCTACGACGACCCTCATATAGACCGTCCAAATGAGGGGTGAGTTCCCGAGAAGAAAGTAGACCTCCCAAGAACATAACTTCTTTAACAAGAGATGACCTCCGTCAAAACGAGAAGTACCTTGTAAACCGTTACGAATCTCTGACAACGATATTATTTAGATCTGTTGTATAATTTTTCGTCTCTATAGTGAAACGGTTGTTCTCAGGTGTCTCAGTTTCGATACCAAAGAGGTCATCAGTACATACAAATACTCTCAACCTGGTATTTCTTCAGACTCTCGACTTCTTAACGACTAAAGTTTAACACCACGATCTCTTCTGAGAACTCTAAGGGAACCTGTCGTTCCTCTAGTTTGGTCAGTTAGGATTTTCTTTAGTTGGGACTTATAAGAAACCTTCCTGACTACGACCTCGAGGTTATGAACCGGTGGAGGACGTTTTTCGGCTAAGTGATCTTTTCTGGAGTCACGACCCTTTCTAACTTCCGTCCTCTTCTCCCACTGTCTCCTACTTTACCAACCTACCATAGTTGTTGAGCTACCTGTACTCAAACTCGTTTAAGGACCTCTATCGTCTCCTGTCTCCTCAGACCGGACAACGTCAGGTACCCCAGCGTTTCTCAGTCTGTCCTGACTCACTGATTTGTTTTTGTTCTCTGACGACTAATACGGTTGATCCTCCGCCACCCTACCATAGGTCACTCATCTCCGGTCTCCATGACGACTTGTAGGATCCTACGGGTCGTCTTCGGGGACATTACTTGTTGGGAGACGGGGTTTATAGTCATCAGGGTGTCAACTCTTTGACACGAGACCTCATATTCTGGGTGTCTGATAGACAGGAAGGGAGGAAGTGGTGTCTGTTCTCCACTCAGACCCTCTTCTTTCATCGTATGGAAGAAAAAAAGGAAAGAGGAAGACCGTAGACAGACGGACGGACGTCCCCTGTGCAGGAAATCCAGACGACAGGAGACACACCACTTACCTCGCCCCCTGTCGAACCGGACAAAGACCTCAAGTTCGACTCTGAGGCAGTATTTTTCTACCATAAAACTGGACGGTAGAGAGATAAACCAAGAGAGAGGATTGACCAAGGTTCACACCTTTCTTTTGGTCCTACAAAGTAAGTCAAATCAGTGAGTCAGTACAACCTGAGAAACGCTGGGGTACCTGACGTAGTACGGTCCGGAGGGACAGGTAGTGGTTGAGGACCTCAAGTGAGTTTGAGTGCAGGTAACTCAGTCACTACGGTAGGTTGGTAGAGTAGGAGACACTAGGGGAAGAAGAGGACGGAAGTTAGAAAGGGTCGTAGTCCCAGAAAAGTTTACTCAGTTGAGAAGCGTAGTCCACCGGTTTCTAAACCTCAGAGTCGAAGTTGTAGTCGGGGAGGTTCCTTGTGGGTCCTGACTAAAGGAAATCCTACCTGACCGACTTAGAGGAACGTCACGTTCCCTGAGAGTTCTCAGAAGAGGTTGTGGTGTCAAGTTTTCGTAGTTAAGAAGTCGTACGTCGAAATAAATATCAGGTTGAGAGTGTAAGTATGTACTGGTGTCCTTTTTGGTATCTGAATTGATCTACCTGGAATCAACCGTTTCATTACAGAGACGAAAACTTATATGATAGATCCAACCAGTATTGAAAAGAAGGTTCCTCATTCGTAGAAAATTAAAGTACCGACATCAGTGGTAGACGTCACTAAAACCTCGGGGGGTTTTATCAGAAAGTGACAAAGGTAACAAAGGGGTAGATAAACGGTACTTCACTACCCTGACCTACGGTACTAGAAACAACCGTTAAACTAGAGACCAAGGAGACGGAAAAGATTTAGGTCGAACTTGTAGACCTTCAAGTATCAAGTACATAACAACTTCGGACCGAACCTCTTAAAACTCGTAATGAAACGATGGCACACTCTCCTCACGTTAACACGCCATCAAACTCGTAAGAAACCGTAACCGTGGTGGTTGGTTGAGACTACAAAGTAACCGAAGGAAGTTTATGGTTGTAGGTAATGGGAGTTTGGACTTTATATACTGTCTGGAATTTAAGAGGTTTACATTCGTAAATTATTCACTACTCCACTAATTTGAACCCCTCTTAACTTAATCTACACGTAACTGAACTCCAGTACCTCTGGGCACATCGGGGTTCACTAAGACTTTCACTAGACGTCTACTTTGGCTCCTAGAGGTTAGGTTCCGTTGGGAGTAATCTCCGAGAACCAAAACTGTCGAAGACTTCTCTGGTCTGACATCCATATGAGATCTTCTTGGAAATCTCATAAAAAGTTAATTTTTTTTTTTTCCACATTGAGATATACCATTATCTACAATTGATCTAAGTAACACCACTAGTAAAGTTTATATAGTAAAGTATATATATGTATTTTAGTAATTCATTACTTAGACTTTGATTAGAATTTTTGAATTTAAAGTTTTTTACTACAAAAAAATTTACAAGTTCTTGGCGATACCGTTTTCCAGAAAAATTATGTGTCACGGTCTCTTGTCTGAGGACTCTTGTTTACAGGAAGGAAGGAAGGAAGGTTCCAGACTCGTTATACATTTAGTAACATGAAAGAAAAGTGGAATAAAGTCACACTCGGTCGAGACAGAGAAACTTACATTTATCTTATCAAACGTTTTAGACGTGTGTTTCATGGTGGTCTTCAAAGAGACTCTTAAGTTAATTCGGGAAGGAAGGTGAAAACCTTATGTCAACCAAGGGTAAACTAATCCTGGTAGAAAAGTCAATTATAGAATAAAGAAGTTCTTACGGTATACTTTTACATTTGACATGTCCATTACTTATTTCCGTGGGAGATGGGAGGAAGAAGGGACCACCGAGTCTACCATTTCTTAGGTGAACGATTACGTCCTCTGTACCCAAGATAGGGACCTACCCCTTCCAGGTGACCTCTTTTTTTACCGTTGGGTGAGGTCATAAGAACGGACCCTTTAGGGTTCCTGTCTCCTCAGAACCCCCCGGTGTTAGGTATCCCAGTGTTTCTCAGTCTACGTCGAATCGTTGTTTCAAATATACATTTATATATATGTATATATATATATCAAATATTTTGTATGAATTTTAATCTATACTTTATGATATCTAAATTCTATATCATAATTCGTCTTTCGTGTTAACACTAAAGTGACACCAAAGTTCATCTTTTTGTTCGAATTTACATCTTTTTCTTTCGATATTGTTTATCAAATCGTGATAATCTCAATTCTGATATTTTCTATAAAAGACAATAAGATTTCAGAGTAGAATGGTTGTCTCCTAAAGTAATTTTCTAAAGAACTTAAGATAGATAATAAATATTTCTGTCCAAAAATAAAGTGAAATTTCGTCTTTACTACACAATTACATAGTATCCTAGTGTACGAATAATTTAGTTGTGAAATGGGCCGGTGTCCTCTTCAAACGTAAACTTTCGAGTCGTTCGAGGTGTAGAACCCAGTTGTCGATAATTCTCCAGACCACCACGATTCAGTACTCCTCCTCACTCAGATCCAGGGGAAGGTTACTGGACTTTCAGACCTGAGTAGCCCTGGTCTCTCGGACGTCGTCGGAAGAGGGTTGACACACTAACACACTAACAGACAAACGAAGGGGACTGTCGCCTGAGTGGTTGGAGAACGACTGTAAAAGACCCCGTTAAGATAACGACAAGACGAGACGACCCAGAGACACATCGGATTGTCGTTACCCTGAGTCCTCTTTTCTTGAATCGGTTCGGAGTTAATTCAATATTAATTTTACCCTGACTTATATTGACTGTGTCAATATATTTATTTATACGTAAAATCACAAAAAAAAGGACCGGTTATTTTACAAAATAATTCCTATTTATGATGATAATCATATTTTTGTCATCGTTATTATCTCTTTTACACGAGTCAGTACAGGTTTAGAGACGTTGGGATACCTGATATCGGACCGTCCGAGGAGACAGGTACCTTAAAGGGTTCGTTCTTATGACCTCACCCAACAGTAAAGGAGGAGGTCCCTTAGAAGGGTTGGGTCCCTAACTTGAGTGTAGAGAACGTTGAGGACGTAACGTCCACCTAAGAAATGACAGACTCGGTAGTTAAGACTATGATTATATCGGTGGACTGATTTTTAACGATATAAAGTTACTTAGGTTATCATAACTACTTACCGAAAATGGTCGTCCACAAATAAAGATATAGAAAGAGGGAGGGAGGAAGGGAGGGAGGGGTACAAACTTCTTGACCCTTAGAAAGATGGGTAGAAGAGTATAGCAGACGGTGGGTTTGTGTGTGTGTGTGTGTGTGTGTGTGTGGGACTAAGGAGGATGTTCTGGAGTTTGTCACTACCACTTCTTGCGAGATCTTGATCTGATCTGATCGGTCCAAAGGTAGAACCGGGGTGGTGTGAGATTGTTATACTAATACCCTTTCCATTACTGTTGAAATTCTAATGTCTTGACTAAAGAGTCCCAATACTAGTGATTCACCGGTCGTGCCTCCTCGTGAGTCTTACTGTACCCGTTCATCGTGCACCAGTCAGTGGTGTCAAAACATAGAAGTAGTCCTACGCCTAGCAGTTTCTACGTGTGTGGGGAGACAAGTGTCGTCGCGATAAGTGTTGTCGGTTCTGTACTTTTGTCGGATTAGGTGTCTACCTACCGATTTCTTCTACGCCATGTACATAGGTTTCGTTATGATGAGTCGGTATCTTTCTTACTTTATTACGGTAACCGTCGTTGTAGATATCTGGACCTCTCATAGTATGATTCACTTCATTCAGTTTGTCTCTTTCTGTTTATAGTATACTATAGTGAGCATACACCTTAGATTTTTTTTTTTTTTTTTTCTATGTTTACTTGAATAAATGTTTTGTCTCTATCGTGGTGGTCTGTATCTTTTGTTTGAATGTCAATCGTTTTCTCTATCACCCCAGCCCCCCATCTATTTAATCCTCCAATTCTAATTCTCTCTGTGTGATGACACATATTTTATTCGTTGTTCCTATATGTCGTGTCCTTTGAGATAAATTATAGAGTATTATTGGATGTGCAAATCCCCAGTGGTCCCGAGTAAAGAAGACTTCGGAGAGAGGACCCTGACATCAACCGACGGAGGACGGACACAGGTGTTTCCCAGAAGGAAAACACTCACGGACGTGGGATTTGAGAAGTAACATATTCCTGTGGTACTATAACTTAGTCTCGGACCACCCGATGTTCGGGTATTCCAGCGTTTCTCAGCCCGTGTTGACTTCGCTTAATCGGGCGTATGTACGTGCGTGATTCCTGGAGTAACGTCGAATGAGTAGAGAACTTTCCGGGGTAAAGGTTCAGGTCAGTGTGAGACTCTAAGACCCTCAATCTCGAAGACACATTCTTAAACCCCACTCCCTGTACTGAGTCAGCCTTTGCACCTCCTGTTTTACATCGAAAATAAAGGGTGTCAGTGACACAGTGAATTTTAGACATTTAATGTCGAAAGAGGTCGTTTCGTTTGGATTGAGACCGTCCGTCAAATCAGAACCAACGAAAAAAATGTGAAATGGGATGTCAAAAGTCTACACTAAAAGTTGTTCGGACTACAGTGTCCACCTTTACAAGGAGTTCTTTCTACGCTCACTCCGAAGGAGGACGGTTACAAAGTTGGTTCTCGTTCGTGACTGATCAGAGAACGGGTTCTTGACACCCTTGTGACCGGACATTCGTCTCCTTTGGGGGTATCAGTTGTTGGGAAGTTTCGTTGATGAACCTTCTGGATTTGACCACGAGACAGTTCAGGAACATTCCTCCCTTTTTTTGACTACGTCTTCCTCAAAGATGGAAGATGGTCTAAACTCTACATTCCAAAGTTTATAAGTGTCAATCGAAATTCGGAGTGGTTGGTTTCATACTATACGGAGTTACGTTGACGGAAAGTTTCCTCACCTCTCCTACCCGTCAGTCTTTCTGTTTTATGACATAAATTAGGAGTGGTTTGATTCCCGTCAAGTCCACTCCTCCAGTCCTTTGACAGGTGTCTCAAAACGACAGGTACCCACAAGGGATTTCGTTATATCAGGATATACACTCTCAGTAATGTTCGAGGAGAAATTTTAAGTTCTGGAGGTACCTCTTAGGTACCTTACGTGTCTTTATGAAGGCAATAAACGTAGACTCACGTTTAGTGAAATTAGTATCTTAGAAGACGTAATTGACTCACGACGATACACAAAGACTCTCGACGACAACCTTATACTTTGTCGTTGGGTGAGGTCATAAGAACGGACCTTTTAGAGTGCCTGTCTCCTCGGACCGTCCGATGTCAGGTACCCCAGTGTTTCTCGGCCTGTGCTGACTCTTACGTGTGTACGACACACAAAGCTCATCTATCAAACCTATTTCACCAACCTTCTTTCCATATAACCCTAGGTGGACCTACCTCAGGACCAAAGACTGGGTTCGTTCCCTCTGACCTCTGGTGTCTAAAACCCCACCATCCTTGTGACCTTTACCCACCTACCGAGTCTTCTTGTCGTTCCTGCCGGTCGTTCCTTACTGGGGAAACATTAAAACGGGTCTCCGGAACTCTGTCGGTATACCAGGACTTCTTTTTTTCAGAGAAAACAAAATGTTCCAGGTTCAGTTTTAATAGTCTTCGACTCTTGATGCGATTCGAGTAGTTTAGAGTTTAGCCACAGTCAAGGGTTTAGATCCAATCAGTCACACGTCACAGAGATAGGTTCACCTAAGTTGTCAAACTGATTCGTCGATGGACACGGGATGTCCCTCCCCCGGATCCTATTCGAGAGTCCTGAGAGACTCACCAGTGGTTCCAGTCCCGTACGTGGTACTAGTCTTTACCCCTTACTTCTGCTCACGTTTTATGACTTTTACAGCGAGTAGAGGACCTCCGACACTGAAACACTGTAAGACTTTTCGTACTGAGTTTGTTTTGAGTGGAGGGACGAAAAGATCAAACAGTCGATTTTTGACTTCCAATTTGTACGGATGGAACTTTCTTACAACCTATCTTTCTTATTTTAAGCTATAAATTTTACCCACGTATTATAGAAGACATAGCCGTACGTGCGTGTGCGCGCGCGCGTGTGTGTGTGTGTGAAGATCTCACCACGGACTTGATAAACGGGATTACGTGTAGTTTGTCTGAATAGATGATAGGAGGTCTCGTCACCAAGAGTTTCATTCCAGGGGTGTGATTATCGTAGTCAGACTGGACCCTCGAAGAATCTTACACACAGAGTCAGGAGTTAGGGTCGGGTCACCTTAGTCTTTTGGACCAAGGTACTCGGGAGGTCCACTAAAATTATCTATGACTACAAACTTTTGGTGATGCGATCTGGTTACTAATCGACGGATCGACGTCTCTTCAGTGGACCCTATGAAGAAATTTCGTCATTATGGTACCGAGGTGGGTCTGGTTTATTCAGACTTCGTGGCACTTGTCTCAGGTCGGGGTCTCTCTTGTTCGACCGTCTCCTCATCCACCTGCACCTCATGTAGAGGGAGGTGTCTATGTAGTCCTTATGTGGAAGTCTGTGTCTTCACGGACGCCTTGTGGTCTACTCTCAGTTGTCCTCATGGACTGCTCTGCTTTTCTTATATATCTTGGTGCGTGTTGAGCCATCCTGTTTCCTTGATCCCCCTCTTTGTCCCCACAATCAGTCTGACCTGGGCGTCTCCCTTGACTTCGTCCCCAGACTAGGAGTGAAGCCCCGTTGACAGACTCAGTCTCCTCTTTGTAAGTTCCAATTCTCACTTTGTCGACTAGACACCGTCGGATTTACCTTGCTCTTAGTCTGTGAGGGACGGCGTCGGTATGTAGGGGGCCTGTCCTTGCGTCAAGGGGATCTTCCGCGTCACCGACCCTCGACCTCACTAACACCTCGTTAGTGTCCCGTTCCCGACGACTACTGACGTCTCTCCGCCGAAATCTCCCATATTCCTTCCTCTAGTACCACCTTTTACGGTCACCTCCTTTCGGTCTAAGGTCGGGGTCTCGGAAGAAAATTTATAGTCAAGTCAAGTCAGCGAGTCAGCACAGGCTGAGAAACGTTGGGGTACTTAGCGTCGTGCGGTCCGGAGGGACAGGTAGTGGTAGAGGGTCTCAAGTGAGTCTGAGTACAGGTAGCTCAGTCACTACGGTAGGTCGGTAGAGTAGGAGACAGTAGGGGAAGAGGAGGACGAGAGTTAGGGAGAGTCGTAGTCTCAGAAAAGGTTACTCAGTTGAGAAGCGTACTCCACCGGTTTCATGACCTCAAAGTCGAAATCGTAGTCAGGAAGGTTTCTTTAGGGTCCCGACTAGAGGAAGTCTTACCTGACCAACCTAGAGCAACGTCAGGTTCCCTGAGAGTTCTCAGAAGAGGTTGTGGTGTCAAGTTTTCGTAGTTAATAGGCCGCGAGTCGAAAGAAGTGTCAGGTTGAGAGTGTAGGTATGTACTGACGACCTTTTTGGTATTGGAACTGATCTACCTGGAATCAGCCGTTTCATTACAGAGACGAAAACTTATACGATAGATCCAACCAGTATTGAAAAGAAGGTTCCTCATTCACAGAAAATTAAAGTGCCGACGTTAGTGGTAGACATCACTAAAACCTCGGGGTTTTATATTTCAGACTGTGACAAAGATGACAAAGGGGTAGACGAAGGGTACTTCACTACCTTGGCCTACGGTAATAGAAACAAAAGACTTACAACTCCAAATTCGGTTGAAAATAAAAACCGACACGACCCAGAAAAAAGGAGTGGACCCGAAAGAGATCAACACCGTTCGTCCCCGATGAGAAGTAACGTCGTCCGTCTGAAGAGAAACGTCACCGAAGAGAAACACCTCGTGCTCGAGATCTTATCCCCGAGTCATTAACACCATGTGTCCGAATCAACAAGGTACCATACACCCTAGAAGGGTCTAGTCCCTAGTTCGGGTACAGGGGACATAATAGTTTGTCTATGAATAGGTGACTCGGTGGTCCCTTAGGGGAATCTTGGAAGAAGAATTTCTAGAAAGAGTCCACTAAGACTACACACCGGTTACGACTCTTTACTGGGAAAACCCGTTGTCTATACCTAAATAAACCACCAAGAACCCAACTTATATAGGTGGAAAGTACAAAAACAAAGGGACTTTTTCACAAGACATGGTCCAAGACCCGGTACGTAAAGATCTCAAATGTCAGGACTGTAGTTTCTCAGGTGGTAAATGTCGGTGTGTTAAACACGTGATTGAAGTACTTTCAATCAGTGAGTCAGTACAGGTTGAGAAACGTTGAGATACCTGACTTCAGGTGGTCCGAGGAGACAGGTACCTTAAGAAGTCCATTCTTATGACCTCACCCATCGGTAAGGGAAGAGGTCCCCTAGAAGGGTTGGGTCCCTAACTTGGGTGCAGAGGACTTGATGTCCGTCTAAGAAATGACAGACTCTTATACGGAGTATGGAAATATATGTTGGCCATTTGTGTGTATCGTAGACTCCAGTGTCGGGTTCAATTAGAACCGTGGTTTTCTACATCTGATATATTATTAAAGGTTCGTCGAAATCGGAGATGAGAACCGTGACACTTGTCGAAGGGTCTTTCAGGGTCGTCCTAGGCCCGGTCGTTTAACTAAAGAATAGTGAGACAATCCTTATTAGTGGTGTAAAAAATTAACTGTTCCCTGTACTACAGTTTATACTGAAACGACTCGTACCAAAATATTACTTGACCCCGGTAATATCTCACAAACGTAAAACTTGAATGAAATCATTCATGAATGTCATTCTTGACACGTGCATACGATTCAGTGAAGTCAGTACAGGTTGAGACACTCTGGGGTGTCTGAGATCGAGTGGTTCGTGAAGAGAGGTACCCTAAAGGGTCCGTTCTTATGACTTTACCCAACGGTACGAGAGGAGGTCCCTTAGAAGGACTGGGTCCCTAGTTTGGGTGCAGAGAAGGCAGAGGACGTGTCGTCCGTCCAAGAAAGTGTGATCGCGGTGGACCCTTCGGTAAGAATGACACCATCCGACTTATTACCAGGGTTTTCTATATTTCCAGAATTCGGGACCTTGGTCGTTTGGAAAAGAATACACCGTTGTTCTTGAAACGTCTACACTAATGTAACTCTACCACTCTAATAGGATTTATTAGGTCCACCCGTATCTGCATTAGTGTCCACAGAAGTGTCTCTCCACGTCTCTATGTTATGTCTTTTGTTCCTCTGGTCATTTTTTACTCCGATAGGACCCCGGAAATTTCCGACCCCTTCCTCGATCCTCGGTTCCTTACGTCGAGATCCCTTTCATTTCTGTTCTCCTACTTACAAGAGGACATCGAAGATCTCCCTTGTGTCAGGAGGACTGTGACGAAAAGTGAGGCACATGGACTAAAGTCTGTGATATACTCTTATTTTCCACAAAATTTGGTGTTTCTGATATCAATAATTATAAACTACGTCGCCGTTATATTTTGATCATACGCACGTACGAGTCAGTGAACAGTATAGACTGAGAATCGCTACGTACCTGGTATCAGGTGGTCCGAGGAGACGGGTGCCCTAAAAGAGTCGTTCTTATGACCCCACCCAACGGTACAGGAGGAGGTCCCACAGAAGGACTGGGTCCCTAGCTTGTACGTAGAGGACACAGGGGACTTAACCGTTCACCTAGGAAATGGTGACTCGGAGGTTCCTTCGGGTATCTCGACGATTATATTGGTTTATTTGTTTTGGGCCCTTTTATCTCGCCTTCCAAACCCTCTCTTCAATTTCCGTGGGGGGTTTTGTCAGGTCCGAGACACGAACAATGAAATGTACCTGATCCAGAGTTGGGGTGGCGTCAGTGTCCTCTTTCCCCGAGAGTGGTAGTGGTAGTGGTAGTGGTAGTGGTAGCAATAGTGACAGAAGTAGTAGTTTTAGTGAATAGTAGTGGTAGTGGAGAAAAGAAAAAGAAAAGAATAAGTAAATAGATAGATAAATAAAAGCCGTCAAGGTGTGTCGAACACCCTAGAGTCAAGGGACTGGTCCCTAACTTACGTCCGGGAGCCGTCACTCTCGGGGTTCAGGATTGGTGACCTGGTGGTTTAAAGTCAAAAGTTATACTTCTTTTAGTTTATATTTTTTCCAATTCATTACAGGAGATTTAGTGGGTACCAGTCTCAAACTTGGGTGAGGACACTGAGTATTGATGTTAAAGGTTTTCCGTGGAAGGTGACTTTTTAATTGTGAATTATAGTGGTTTCCAAAGGGACCACCGAGTCACCATTTCATAGATGGACGATGAGTCCTCGATACCCAAACTAGACACCCAGTCCTTCTGGGGGACCTCCTCCTTTACCGTTGGGTGAGGTCATAAGAACGGACCTCTTGGGGTACCTGTCTCCTCGGACGGTCCGATGTCAGTACCCTAACGTTTCTCAGTCTGTGTTACTAATTTGGTAGTAGTTGGGACGTCCTTCCAAAAAGAAACTTTAAATTTTAAGACGAGACTAACCTCGTAACGTTCACTGGTTGATTACCAGAAGTACCGGACTTTCGTCTCACAGTTTTCGTTGGTGAAGACTTCTCGGTATCTCGTCTGACGAAAATGTCGTTGGACGTTTCCCGTCGGGTGGGGTCTCTACTTACACCACCCACCAGGGTGTCGGTGACAAGTATGTCGTTACTTGTCCCAATTTACGGTAATTATTAAGGGGTAAGTCATGGCAGTACTGGGTTTCTTTAACAAAGACGTAGTAGTTGAGGACCGTCGTTGAAACGACATAAACTTGACGGTAAAGAGTGTTTATTACCGGAAAATAGGGTGAACCTTGGACAGTGGACCTTGTTTATTCCAGAAATGTTCAGGGTCTTTTACTCTCTTAAAAGAGGTGTTTGATATAATAAAAAATGAATAAGGGATGGGACTGTATTATACTCCCCAATTGGACGACCTTTCCAACGTAAGGGTAAGGGGGTTTTATGCTCGTTGGGGGTATTTTTACGTCACTCCTGACGAGTATATTCCTTTTTTGGGTTAAATATAGTTTTCATTTTAGACTCTATTTCTTTTGAATAAGATTTCTTATTGTTTATTTATTTAAAGTGAACAATATTTATTTTAAAATATTTTAAATAAAATATTAAATATGAATATAACCATTTTAAAAAAGTACCGTGTCTCTGAAAGAGTCTATGGTACAAAGATACACCAATCTTACAAAATCGTAGAGAGTCTTCGGGACTGAGACTCCTTGAAAGTGACTTTTAGGGAGTTTGAAACAGAAACGCTATATTTCTCCCGATACACGATCCACGATTCAGCGAAGTCAGCACAAACTGAGGAACGCCGGGGTGTCTGACCTCGGACGACCGGACGACCGGACGAGACAGGTACCCTAAAAGGTTCGTCCTTATGACCTCGCCCAACGGTAAAGGAAGGGGTCCTCTAGAAGGACTAGGTCCCTAGTTTGGACCAGAGGACGCAGAGACCGTAACGATCACCTAAGAAATAGTGACTCGGTGACCCCTTCCGGGTATTTCTCCCGTTGTAAGGGATTCAGATTAGCTATCAAATTTTCTTTCAGGTTATTTTTTATTGTTTAATTGTTATTAAACTGTGGAATGTGTACGAGTAGGAGTAGACACAGACTCTTTGAACTAGAATGAGGCTTTAAATGTGTTTTCAGACTTCTCGATTCTTGTCGTTCCTGAGTGAGATTGACTATGGTTCTGAATTTCTATTTGGTACCAGTAATTTGGTCACACCACGACCCCGTCCTTACCCGGTCACCCAGAGGTCTTATTACTCCCTCGTCTTCTCTGGACGAGACACGTCCTCTCTTCTTCCCTTTTCTCCTTTGTAAGGTATTTACTACCGTCCTGATATACCATGGTATACCTTCGTTTACTTTGAGTTAGGGATAGAGAGTGGGATGTCTTTAGTCAAGCTCTACTTAATTCCTGAATTATTTTACGTTCAGTTATGTTTGATAAGATCTTTTTTTTTATCTTTTACACATCATCCTTGTGTAAAAAAATTTTGTATTTTGTGATTAATTTTGAAATTTCAGATACTAGTGGATAAGTAGTTCTTTTTGTTGTTTTTCCACTTTATATTTCGTGTTTGTCCTTCTATAAATGTCGTAGGTATTGGTACAAGGATTGTTTCTTAAACTTATTTCTTAGATATTATTTGATATTCCTCTCTCCTTCTTCCATTTACTGGGTTATTACTTACCCTATTTCCGTAATCATCCGTAGAGTGTCTTTGTTTTGAAAGGAAAAGAAAAGGTTTAGTAGTTTAAGGGAAAGAGATGATCTAGTAAGGACTGCCGTATAATTCGGGACACTCCAAGGACGAGGGGAGAATGGAAGTGTAGAGTTTAAGAAGGAACCAAAATGAAAGGGGACGTCGAAGGACAAGAGTACAGGATTCGAGCAAAGACAGGGGTGACGAGAACATCTGTAGTGACACCGGACGTACAGTGGGGCCGTCCTTACAAACTGTGATAGCTAATACGGACCAAAGGGAGACTAGTCTTCGACGTTTAGGTTAAGTAGTCTTTTGGAATTACGAGTTGGAATTACGAGTTTTGGTGTCGACGTAGTAGGGAGGACTCGTAGTGACGTCACTGAGGACGAACCGGGCACCCACGGTCCGTTGCCTGCCTCCTTAGACCAGTGTTGAGACCAGTGTCTTACTTACGGTGAGAGGAGATTGTGGAGGGTCAGAGAAAGGTAGGAGGAGAGGAGGACGCGGACGAAACGAGTGTGACAGAGGTGTCACCGGAGGAATCCGTCATGAACTTTGTGTAGTCTCCGTTGTGACGACGTCCCGAAACCACGAAGGACAAAAGAGATGGATCCTTCAAGATAATGGTTCAGGTCCGAGTGATAAGAATGACGTCCTGTTCAGTAATTTAGGCTCTTGTCCCCAACTCTGTTCCTTAGACTGATATAAGTCTTGCGGTCGACTACCTCTTCTACCGTCTGATTACAGAGTTTTATTGGTAGAATTCCCCTAGACCCGTGGTCAAACAAAATATCTTGTCTCTACGCCTCTCCACCCTGAAGGGTCCACTGTGTCACCATTTCTTGGACGGACAGTTACGTCCTATACGTTCTCTGAGGGACCTAGGTCTTCTAGGGGACCTCATCCTTTACCGTTGAGTGAGGTCATAAGGACGGACCTTTTAAAGTCCCTGTCTCTTCGGACCACCCGATGTCAGCTATCCCAGTGTCAGTCTGCACTGACTCGTGCTCCACCCCCACCCCCATTCCTTTATGTCATTTTTCCGGTTATTAGAACGTTTATAGAGGATCTTACCGTTCGGAGTCTCCCCTAAAAAGTAAAGAAGGAAGGGCAGGAGGTGTCCACCTGTCCCGTCCAGGGACTTGTTTCCGTGAAACCAAATTATAAGTCTATCTCCCCGTCCCAAGGGGTTCCGTTCGGTAATGTATTTCTGTCATACGAAAATCACTTGGTTTCGTCACCCTTCGTTTCCAATTTCTTGGTCTAGGTCGTACTTCAGTCAACGTGTCTACAGGTATAACAATGTCGTCCGCCCGTCGATCCAGATTCGTCTCTTTACCCCCGTCCTCGGTCCACCGTCCTTTAGTACGTAGAACATCTGTGCCCCGAAGGTGTCTGTCTCTCTCCTTCCGTCCCTGGAGGTCTGACTGGTCTTTGATGTGTAAGACCCACTATTCTCAGGTTCATTGTCTGTTTCTTTCCACCCACTCCGTCCTTAGAGGACTCAGGTTTACATTGGAAGAGTCGTGACAAGGGAGTGACATTATTCTAATCGGATTACGTCCTGTCCTTCGTGGTCAATCTTGACCTGTGCCTTGTTGTCTGACCAAGGTTTATCCTTTTCCTCAGGCAGTTCCGACATATAACAGTGGGACGAATAAATTGAATATACGTCTCATGTAGTACTCTTTACGACCTGACCTTCTTTGTGTTCGACCTTAGTTCTAACGGCCCTCTTTATAGTTATTGAAGTCTATACGTCTACTGTGGTGGGAAAACCGTCTTTCACTTCTCCTTGATTTTTCGGAGAACTACTTTCACTTTCTCCTCTCACTTTTTCAACCGAATTTCGAGTTGTAAGTCTTTTGCTTCTAGTACCGTAGGTCAGGGTGGTTAAGTACCCTTTATCTACCCCTTTGTCACCTTTGTCACAGTCTGAAATAAAAACCCCCGAGGTCTTAGTGACGTCTACCACTGACGTCGGTACTTTATTTTTCTGCGAATGAGGAACCTTCTTTTCAATACTAGTTGGATCTATCATATAAGTTTTCGTCTCTGTAATAAAACGACTGATTCCAGGCAGATCAGTTCCGATACCAAAAAGGACACCAGTACATACCTACACTCTCAACCTGACACTTCTTCCGACTCACGGTTTCTTAACTACGAAAACTTGACACCACAACCTCTTCTGAGAACTCTCAGGGAACCTGACGTTCCTTTAGGTTGGTCAGGTAAGATTTCCTCTAGTTGGGACCTTAAAGAAACCTCCCTTGCTACGATTTCGACTTTGAGGTCATGAAACCGGTGGAGTACTCTTCTCAACTGAGTAACCTTTTTTGAGACTACGACTCTCCCTAACCCCCGTCCTCCTCTTCCCCTGCTGGTTCTTACTCTACCGACCTACCGTAGTGTCTGAGCTACCTGCACCCAGACCCACTTGAGACCCTCTACCACTACCTGTCCCTCCGGACCGCACGACGCTAAGTACCCCAGTGTTTCTCAGCCTGAGCTGACTCCCTGATTTGACTTGACTTGACTTGACTTATCTATTCTTCGTAAGTAGTTCACGACTGGGTACTGTGAAGAAATTTCGTTGGACAGACGGACGACAGGAAGACTCTCACATAGAGATGAATTCATTTGAGAGTGAAATAAAATGACACATATTTACATAAAAACTAAGAAATAAAAATTACTTCCTATTAACCAAATGTTACAACTCAACCAAAGACGGTATGTAGTTATACTTAGTCGGTATCCATATGATACAGGGGAGACTTGGAGGAAGAAAGGAAGGTGGGGGTTGAGGTAGGGTGGGGAGTTCAACAGTGTCTCGTGGTCCAACTCGAGGGATGTTCAGACTCACGATTCAACGAAGTCAGTACAGACTGAGACACTGGGATGTCTGACATCGGGTGGTCCGAGGAGATAGGTACCCTAAGAGGTCCGTTCTTATGACCTCACCCAACGCACAGGAGGAGATCCCCTAGAAAGGGTGGGTCCCTAGTTTGGACTTAGAGAATACAGAGGACGTAACAGTCCGTCAAAGAAATAGTGATCACGGTGGACCTTTCAGGACTCGAGGGACTCAGTTTGTCGTTTAAGGGTCACCGATAGATAAAATGTAAACCATCACACATCAAAAGTACGAGGAGAGACGAAGGGAGGGGATGGGTCGGGGGGTACAGGTGTTCAGACGAGAGATACAGACACAGAGGTGATGACGGAACGTTTATCCAAATAGTCACTGTAGAAAGATCTAAGGTATATATATATAAATTATGTGCTTTAAACAAAAAGAGAAAGACTGAATGAAGTGAGACAAGTAGGTGGAGGAATCTTGTCAGAGTTTACACAGTGAAATGAAAGAATTGTAGAGACGAAGTAGAGGTTTAAGAAAGGGTGTTTCTTTCTTGGAGTACAAGTAGTCGTTGTGGGTCTGGAAGAAGGAATGGTAAGGACCCCATTCCCAAAGGTACGTTTACAGGGGAGTAGACTTTGAGTACAGGGGATATTTTAATAGGAAGTGAACGAATCAAAAGGGGAATATGATTGATATTAGATTATTCGATGTATAAGGTAAAAATGACGGGAGTAGGGAAGTCCGCGGTCTTTCTTCGATGGAACCCTGCACCTGAACGGACAAAACGAACGGCGGATAGAGGTCTGGATCTTAGTTGCACGTGTCGTTGACGTGTTCGTTAATAAACAACTTACCTACTTGTTTCATGTGAGTAGTAGTACCTATTTAGAGTTTCGTTATTACAACTCTTGTTTCGGTCAGGGTCTTCTTGTGGAGGAGACACTAAGATTAATGTGTTTCAAGTTCTCGTACGTGTAGAATCGTGCTATAATGAATCCCGATGTTTGCATCCAACCGTGTTGATGTTTCTTTTAGTTCCTAATTGATTGTAGTTTAAGTTCTCACTCCAAGGGAGACCCCCTCCCGTACACTGACCCTTCCTCGTGTACCCCCTTAAAAGTTCCTGCGAGAAGTCGAAGAATGGAAACCGTTCCCAAGGGATACACGAAAATAAAACAATTACATGGTTTACAAAAAAAAAAAAAAAAAAAATTTTTCGTTCTTTTTGGTAAATCTCGTGTGGTCTGGTGTAACGGAAAAACCCTCGGTTATAAGTATTATACCCTAATGTTTATACCAGGGCAGCACCTACGTTACGAGAGAAGACGACTGAACCGGTATAATGTCTGAGTGACACGTCGTTTTAGTTAGATGAATAAGAACAAGGTGTCGGGTCGACCTACCGTTTTGAATGGGTTTCTCTGACTGAAGATCCTTTTTAGTTCCATTTTTCTTCCATTTCCAATAAAGACTGAAACATAGGGGACTGTCGTGACACATGTACCATTACCCCTTTTTTTGTTTGTTTGATAACATGTGTTCGGTACTTCAAAATGAATCACCATACTTCCAAATAGACCTCTTCCTTTACCGTCAGATGAGGTCATAAAAACGGACCTCATAGGTTACCTGTCTCCTCGGACCGACCGACGTCAGGTATCCCAGTGTTTATCAACCTGTGTTGACTTCGTTGAATCTTTACGTGTACGTATGTAGTAAAGTCTCGAAGGGACCACCGAATCTACCATTTCTTAGACGGACGTTACGTCCTCTGGTCTAAGTTAGGGACCCACCCCCTTCTAGGGGACCTCTTCCCTGACGGTTGGGTGTTGTCATAAGTTGTCATAAGGGTATTCTCGAGTTTCTTAACTTGCACTAACTCGTTGATTGTGAAAGGGAAACTGTAATGTACTCCTAAATATAGTTATTTCCTCTGACCTAAGGGGTTCTGAAAGAGTTCTCTCCTACGAAGGAGGAACGACATGGGTTAGGATGAGAGTTGATGGTCGAGTCGAGAGGGAGGACGGACTCTCGTCGGTGGGGGTTGGTGGTCGTGGGGGGATGTGTGTGTGTGTGTGTGTGTGTGTGTGTGAGTGTGTTTTCCCAAGAGTGTCGGAAAGTGTCGACTTTTGACGTACGCTCCGTTTCTAAGGTGGTTCACAAGAAGGAGCCCTTTTAATAGACACCGAGGTGACTGTAGATTGTTGAACCGGACTTTTGGTTTTTGTAAACGTTGTGATCCACTCTTTGGTCTCAAACTTTAGTCTCAAGGTTCCGTCTCGTTCCTCTATATGATTTCGGAAGGAGTCACTAGTTACGCTTCTTTATCTTCTTTTGTTGTCTAACCCTTTCTGATCTCTAGAGTAGTTCTTTTAATCTCCATGGTTCCCTTGTAAAGTACATTTCTATCAGTGTTATTTCCTTTCTTTACCATACCTGGACTGTCTTCGTCTTCTATAATTCTTCTCCACCGTCTTTATGTGTCTTCTTGACATGTTTTTTCTAGAAGTACTGGGTCTATTAGTGCTACCACACTAGTGAGTGGATCTCGGTCTGTAGGACCTTACGTTTCAGTCCACCCGGAATCCTTTGTAATGATGTTTGTTTCGATCATCTCCACTACCTTAAGGTCAACTCAATAAAGTTTAGGATTTTCTACTACGGCAATTTCCCGACGTGAGTCATACGGTCGTTTAAACCTTTTGAGTCGTCACCGGTGTCCTGACCTTTTCCAGTCAAAAGTAAGGTTAGGGTTTCTTTCTGTTACGATTTCTTGCGAGTTTGATGACGTGTCAACGTGAGTAGAGTGTGCGATCGTTTCATTACGAGTTTTAAGAGGTTCGGTCCGAATTTGTTATCCACTTAGCACTTGAAGGTCTACAAGTTCGACCTAAATCTTTTCCGTCTCCTTGGTCTCTAGTTCAACAGTTGTAGACAACCTAGTAGTTTTTTCGTTCTCTCAAGGTCTTGTTGTAGATGAAGATAAAGTCACTGATACGGTTTTAGAAATACACCTATGTTGTTTGACACCTTTTATGAATTTCTATACCCTTATGGTCTGGTGGACTGGACGGAGGACTCTTTAGACATACGTGTAGTTCTTCGTTGTCAATCTTGACCTATGTCTTGTTGTCGGATCAAGGTTTAACCCTTTCCTTATGTAGTTCCGACGTATCACAGTGGGACGAATAAATTGAAGGTACGTCCCATGTAGTACGTTTTACGGTCCGACCGACTTCGTGTTCGACCTTAGTTCTACTAACCCTCTTTATAATTATTGGAATCTACTGTGGTGGGAATACCGTCTTTCACTTCTTGATTTCTCTGAGAACTACTTTCACTTTCTCCTCTCACTTTTTCAACCGAATTTTGAGTTGTAAGTCTTTTGATTCTAGTACCGTAGGTCAGGGTAGTGAAGTACCGTTTGTCTACCTCTTTGTTACCTTTGTCACGGTCTGAAATAAACCCCCCCGAGGTTTTAGTGACGTCTACCACTGACTTCGGTACTTTAATTTTCTACGAACGGGGAACCTTCCTTTCGATACTATTTGGATCTATCGTATAATTTTTCATCTCTGTAATGAAACGACTGTTTCGAAGTAGATCAGTTTCGATACCCAAAAGGTCATCAGTACATACCTACACTCTAAACCTGATGTCTCTTTCGACTCTCGCCTTCATAACTTCGAAAACTTGACATCACAACCCCTTCTGAGAACTCACAGGAAACCTGACGTTCCTCTAGGTAGGTCAAGTAAGATTTCCTTCAGTCGGGACTTAAGAGTGACCTTCCTGACTACGACTTCGACTTTGAGGTTATGAAACCAGTGGACTATACTCCTTGACTAAGCAAACTTTTCTGGGACCACGACCGTTTCTAACTTCCGTCTTCCTCTTCCCCTCCTGTCTCCTACTTACTCTGCCAACCTACCGTAGTGACTGAGCTACCTGAACTCAAACTCATTCGAGACCCTCAACCTTCGGACCGTACGACGTCAGGTACCCCAGCGTTTACCAGTCGGTGTTGACTCGTTGACGTGCCTTGACACTTTTTCGTACACCAATAAAATTTTTATAACAACGGTGTGACCTTCTTTCACTTTCACAATCAACAAGTCAGTACAGACTAAGTAACGTTCGGGTACCTGACATCGGGTGGTCCGAGAAGACAGGTAGACTAAGAGGTCCGTTCTTATGACCTCACCCAACAGTACTGGAAGAGGTCCCCTAGAAGGACTGGGTCCCTACCTTGGGTCCAGAACGCGTAACGTCCATCAAAGAAATGGCAAACTCGATGGGCCTTCGGGATATTGTGATCTATTCCTGTGTTTACAAGGTTACTTCGGGACACTTATTCAAGTTCCTTTATTTAATCCACTGTCTATCTTTCCGATCAAACCATGTATTTACTATCTACTAACTATCTACTATCTATACTATCTATCCATCTACCATTCATTAATTCATTTACTTCTTCCCTTCAAATCCTTTGTTTTTATTTACTTCACTGTAAATTACTCCCTCCACGCTCGTAATATTTAACGAAGTCAGCTCAGACTGAGACACATTGGGGATCCCTGACATCGGGTGGTCCGAGGAGACAAGTACCCTAAGAGGTCCGTTCTTATGACCTCACCTGTCGGTACGGGATGAGGTCTCCTAGAGGGGTTGGGTCCCTAACACAGGGATTACAGAGGACGTAACCGTCTGCCCTAGAAATGGAGATCGTGGTAGGTCCTTCGGGTTACTCCCTTCTTCTACATATTTAGATGAATTTCTACTCCGTTGTGTAAATATGTTTCATGTTTGTCTATATTGACTGTGAGAAATCTGGACAGCATACAACAACAACTCAGGAATCCGGTACAGGTACCTGTGTTGAGAACACTGGGGCACCTGATATCGGACAGTCCAGGGAGACAGGACAATGTGACTTAAATTTCGTTTCTTTAACCAGTTCTTTATATAATTAGGTAAATATTTGATTAACCTAACACTCCACGTGTAATGATAGGTGTCGGACCCCATTGTGAAGGTTGATTCCCATTATTAACAAAAATTTATTGGAATTCTACTCATGTCAGTAGAGTTTACGGGATAAATTTAGGGAAAAGATGATGTCTTTATTCCGATATCTAGTCGGATTACCTCTGTGTATGGATTGTACATATACCTTCTGTTGACTTCTCGGTTCTTCAATTTTTTTTTTTTTAAAATTACTCAGAAACATCTCACTTAATTCTGTCGGTTGTTAGATGTGACGGGAACGTCGTCTCAGCCCGATCAGTTGGAAGTGTGAGTACCAAGATGTGGACACTCGAAACACTGGAACTCAAACGATGACTCTGAGGGACGTGAAGTTTAAAGGTAGACGTTTCACTTTCTCCGGTAGACTCACAAACTGTAAAGAAGGACAAGGACATCCGTCACTCAGACGTCGGCACCGTCGTTGTCTCTAACCTTCCCTCTCACCGGTTTAGAAGGAGGGGTAGTCTGGTCGAGGACGACACGAGACGGGTCCACCTTCGTGGTCACAGAAGAGTCTGTGGAACCTGACTCCGAGACAGGAAGGCGACCGGAACGGTGATGAGCAAGAGGACTAACGTAGTGGTGGGTGACTGGTTCGTCCCGGGAGGAGGTCCTGGCGTCCTCGGAGGAGAGACAGTGAAGAGGTTCGGAGAGGTAACACAGTTGTTCGTGAAGGGCTTTGTGAACGTTACCTCCGTCAGGAGGGAGACCTAACGGGATCTTCTGGGGCTCTGTCCCTACGTTCCTTTCGTCAAATAAACCCTTCTCGAAAGTCCTTTATTTCCGTCCTTTACCTCGTTTACTCTGTCCTCCCCCTTCTACCGGTCCTTTCCGACTCAATAGTTCGGTCAGTGGTGATGTTCGTTGGTGTCGAATTAGAAACCCCGTAGGACTCTCAGTCGTATCTTGGTGTCGTGTAGTCAGGTGAACTCTCCAGGTCCATGAGTAGGGGTTGGGGACCGTCAGTAGCCGTCCCCCGACGACGGTCCTCAGTCAGGGGTCCGAGATGTCAACTAGTTCCTCTTAGAGTCCGTTTCAGACCGGGGACGACCGGTGCCCCTACGAGCCCTGACTCCCCCGGACCCGACCAGGGGTATCACGGACGATGTTTTCGTCCGTAGAGGTAAAGGATTACTAGGACACCGAAGAAAAGTGTGACTCGTCTACTGAAGACACGTCTACGTAGTCACTTGGGTCTAAGAAGCTCTTACTCCCCAGTACCGAGTCGAAACTCAAAGACTGAACCAAAGAACTCAGACACCGAAATACTCCCTCACTAACTCTCCCTTTTCCTAAAAGATTTAAGGGGTTTAGGAACAGGTCATACTTCCTGTTTCCTCAAACCTCTACACTCTTACCTCACATCAGTATCCTGTACCAAAACCCCCGTCATTCTTGTCCTGGACTCAAGGACGGTGCACCTTCTCTCCGGTCCTACTGTGTCGTCCGACCTGGGGTGTCCCTCTGAACGACCCCTATTCTGACTCCCCTCGACGACGGGTCCAAGGACTCCGTACCACACCCCGCGACTAACCTTTACTGTCTCGACTCAGTCATTTTTCATGGGGACGGTACGTCCTCTGGGCCCAAGCTAAGGACCCAACCCTTCTAGGGGTCCTCTTTCTTCACCGTTGGGTGAGGTTATAAGAACGGACCTGTTAGGGAAGCTGTCTCCGTGGACCGTCCAGTGTCAGGTGCCCCAGTGTTCTCAACCTGTACTGACTCACTGATTTGGTGGTGACATGTCCAATGACCTTTCTGAGGGGACTCTCTGGTGCCTCCTCTCCTACCTGTACCACCCTACTCTCCTACACCGTCTCCTCCCGACCCCAGGATGTCCCAGGGGACACAGGATCTATACCACACCTCCACTGTGGGGGGGGGGTAGGGTGTGTGTGTGAGTGTGTCTGGTATATCTGTAATCGTCTGTCCACTCAAGTTCTTGTTTGGTTCTGTAATTAATTTTGTCTATGGTAAATAAAATCGTCGACTTTACACGATGCATGACGTGAGTTCTGTGTGAAAGGATAAAATTGAGTAACGAATGGTGGGTATAGGGATTTTTCCTCCATAAAAATAGGGGTAAAATATGTGTTCTTTTGATTCCGTGTCTTTGCAACCAGTTTCCAGTGTCTTCCTCTTCTTTGTTGTCTCCTACTCTACTAACCTACCATAGTGACTGAGTTACCTGTACTCAGACTCTTTTGAGGTCCTCGACTACTTCCTGTCCCTTCGGACGTCACGACGTCAGGTACCCTGTCCTTACTCGTTGACTTGTTATTGTTGTTGACCGAAACGTCAGTCGACGAACGGACCAACTCTTGATCCTTTCGGTGGAACCAATGGAACCCTTTCTTCACGATAGAGTCGAGGATTTTCTTGGAAATATAGAGTTCACCAGAACAGAGAAGGTTGGTTCTGTGTGGACCGTCTTTAAGTCCTCTTTACCCGAAGAAATCTCCAATTCTGAGACAGAATGGGATCACCCACTACACTTCCGTCCGTAGACTAGACGTCGAGAAGTAGACCGGACGTGGGTGGTTTGTGAACAGGATCAATGATTGAATGGGGATTTGGTTCTTGAGACTACGTGAACACCACAAGGGAACGGACTTTCGCACACCCCATACTCCACACCCTACCCTCTGTCTTAGTGTACGTTCTCTCTTCCTCGTCTCTTTCCACTCCTCTCATCCCCTCCGTCCTCTTTAGTGTCGTCGAGGAGGTTCGGGTCCAGAGACGGAAACGGGGCAGGGTAGAGGACCCACAACTCAGAAGGACCTTATTCTTAATTAACGGGTCCGAGTTAAGGTGTGAGGAGTCTCGGAAAGTGTAACAGAGAATAAGATTAAGCTAGGACTACAGGGTAGAGTGGAGGGTGGTGAGGGGTTTTGGGGTAGTTAGTTCTGGGGAGTCGTAGGGGACTAAGAAGGTTGTAGTACCGTCGGAACACCGGTTGTGATGAGACCCAAAGAGCACCATGAATCCTCAGAGATACCTAACCAAATACAGAAAAACTGTGGATTTCTTTTCTTAGTCGACTTGTTGTAAATTTCACACTCAGAGGAGGTACGGGAAAGTTAGTGACTATTTATTGGTACTATTACTATCATGTACGACTGGGTACACAGAGTCCAAGAAAGAGAATATTCACTCCGGTGGTACCCTTGCACGACATCCAATTGTGAGGACAGTCACCCCTCAACTCGATGATTCTGTGAAGATACGGGAGAAGTTGTGTCTAGACCAGGATAAGAGTCTGACACCCCAACCAACAGTCACCTAGGGTCTCGAAAACGACCCTCTTGCACACACGTGCGTACGGCTCAGTGAAGTCAGCACAGGCTGAGAAACGCTGGGATACCTGACATCGGGTGGTCCGAGGAGACAGGTACCCTAAAAGGTCCGTTCTTATGACCTCACCTAACGGTACGGGAGGAGGTCCCCTAGAAAGACTGGGTCCCTAGCTTGGGTGCAGAGAATACGGAGGACGTGACCGTCGACCCAAGAAATGGAGAGCGTGGTGGACCCTTCGGGTATTCTCGTACGCTCGGTCAATTAAGTCTAAGTTTACGTTCACCAGTTTCACACGGGTGTTAGGGGGAGAGGGCAGAGACTCTACGAACGACCCCTGCCGGTTATGTGTCGTGTCGCACCCCATAAACGAAAATCGTGGTGGAAGAGGACGGGGGCGACGTAGAGTCGTAGTGACAGACTCTTTCCTTAGGTCGGTAGGGGGAGGTGTCGGGTATCTTTCCTCCTTCACTCTCCGTCGTGAGTGGAAAGACTTGGGGTGATTCTTAGTCCGTGGTGTAGACTAGGAAGGTGCAAGTAGCTAAGGTGACTAGGAACGGAGTCATGACGAGGTTTATAATGTTCCGGTAGGTGTAAAATTTCTATTCCTTTGACTCCGATTTCTCCGGACATTGGATGTGCCTTTAGGTACCTAGTATACCTCACCTTAACTCTAAACGAAGGATCAGTCAGGACGGGTCTCTGTTCCGAGAAAGGTGGTCTGGTACCTCCGGAGTCGACGTCCGGTAAGCACCTCAATTTTTAATAGTGAATGTCTGTGAGTTTCGGTAGTCGTCCTAGTGACGAAACGGTGTCCGGTCACGGGCCCTTCAATGGTGTCGACTGTAAACCGACGTCTCCAAGGGACACTGGGTGAGGTAGGGGTGACCGGTCACGAACCGGACCGACGGGACGGACCACGGAACGGACCGAGGTGAAGGACCTCGACGTACACTGAAGGTGTGTCCCAGAGTTCCCTGGACGTGGTTGACACGGATACGACCATGGGGTCGGGAGGACGTGGAGGTGGACGACACGAACTGGGGAGTTGACGGGAAGGGTAGGTGGGGAAGTAGGAGGGTGGACCTCGGTGTCGAATCAATGTTGTCCCAAGGGGTACTGTGTCAGTTCAGTTAGTGGTCGTGGAGGGGTCACTCACACACACCTCTGTCTCTTTCTCTTTCTATCTGTCTGTCTGTCTGTCTGGCTGACGCCCCGAGACCCGACCCGAAGTTTTGTCTACCTTCCCGATTAAATTTTAGAACTCTAAGGACCTAGTGTCGAACCATGAGTCCATGAACCATGAACCATGAAGAAAGGGAGAGGACTACGTCCTTAGTGACGACTTACAGATGGAAGGACCAAAGTTACAAAGGTAAGATAGACACCTCTAAGATACCTCTTCCTTTACCGTTGGGTGGGGTCATGAGAACGGACCTTATAGGGTACCTGGCTGTCTCTTCGGACCACCCGATGTCAGGTACCCCAGCGTTTCTTAACCTGTGCTGACCCATTGAAGTGAAGTGAAGTGAAGTAAGATAGACATTGGACGTTTGAGGGATACCTTGTTCGACCATATCCTAGACTTAACTCACCTTGGATCCACCCCCACCCCTGAACTTTTAACAATCATTCGTTGAGATTCAGTTCGTAATCCGAAAAAGGTAGAAGGAAGGTCCATCACCCGAATTAGTAAGTAATGAGGTACGTTGAAACAATTTGGGTTCATGTCGATACCGAGGTTCGGATGGTCGAACCATGGACGTAATCAAAGGATAAACGACAACATTGTTAAGTGGTGGATAAACATACGCACGATTCAGTGAGTCAGCACAAGTCGAGAAACGCTGGAATACCTGACATCGAATAGTCCGAGAAGACGGGTGTCCTTAAGAGACCTTAAGGACCTTACCCAACGGTACGGGAAGAGGTCCCCTAGAAGGACTGGGTCCTAGTTTGGACACAGAGAATGCAGAGGACATGACCCTTTACCCAAGAAATGGTGACCACAGTGGTCCCTTCGGGTAGTGTATAAATCACCGAAATTCATTGTGTCTGAATAATGGAATGTCAAGATCTCTAATCTTCTAGTGTACTCACCCGTCTCGATACGAGGAAGGATTCTAAACTTCTTAACGAAGGAACAGAAACGGGTGACAGGAACCGAACACCGGGGGAGAAGTTAGAGAAGGGAGAGAGAAGAAGAGAGTAAGAGAAGGAGGAAGGATGAAAGGACACACCAGTGTAACCCGAGTGGATCCATTAGAGGAGTACGTTCAAAGAATTGACTGGAGGTGCACGTTTCCGGAGTAACAGAACAGTCCATCGTATAAGTGTCCAAGGTCCTAATCTTGTACCCGTAAACCCCAGGTCGTGTTATGGGTATCTCCCCGAACGGACCACTGAATCACCATGTCTTAGAAGGACAGTACATCCTCTGTACTCTATATCCAAACTCGAGACCGAACCCTTATAGGTGACCTCCTCTCGTGTCGTTAGGTGAGGTCATAAGAACGGACCTCTTAGGGTTCTGTCTCTTTACACCACCCGATATAAGGTATCCCAACGTTTGTCATCCTGTGTCGACTTCGTTGAATCGTGCGTGTGTGTGTATATGTTATGGGATGCACGGTACCGGGTGTCTTCCGGGACGCCTGGGTGTCCCATCCTTCACATAGAAGATTTCAACACATAGAGTGTCCTGAAACAGGAACTACCAATAAACTGTACATCAATAACATATTTGGTTACCTATTACACACTTGATTTGACACAGGAAAGTATAGGGGATCGAAGGGACCACCGAGTCTGTCGTTTCGTAGCCGGACGTTACGTCCTCTGCACCCAAGCTAGGGACCCAGTCCTTCTAGGGCATCTATTCCTTTACCGTTGGGTGACGTCATGAGAACGGACCTTTTAGGGTACCTGGTTCCTCGAACCATCCGATGTCAGGTGCCCCAGGGTTTCTCAGACTGTACTGACTCGCCGAAGTGAAAGTATTGGGGATATTCCAGTCTTTCACTGGAATGAATTTGTGTCGTAAAAAAGTCTTCAATAGTTCCATTTTACTCGAGTACCCCACCTGAGATTAGGTTATTCTAAAGTAGAATATTTTTTCCTGTATCCGTGTGTGTCCAGAGGAGATGTAGATGTTCAGTTCCTCCGTACCTTGTATAAGACGAAGGAGTCAGGAGTATTTTTAGGTTGTGGACCTTACAGATGACGACTTCGGTGGGTCGAACGTCTCGAACAATGATGTCGGGATCGTTTAGGGTACCTACCTCCTCGGACCACCCGACGTCAGGTACCCCAGCGATTCTCAGCCTGTGCTGACTCGCTGAAGTGAAAGTGGAAAGTGAAAGTACGTAACCTCTTCCTTTACCGTTGGGTAAGGTCACAAGAACGGACCTCTTAGGGTCCCTGTCCCCTCGGACCACCCGACGGCAGATACCCCAGCGTGTCTCAGCCTGTGCTGACTTCACTGAATCGTCGTCGTCGTCGTCGTCGTGTACTTACGTCTACCATTTTGATTAAACGATCACAGGACCATGTGACGACGGATCGCAGGACGAAGTCCCATCCCCCATGACTCACGTTGTCACGTGCGTGTCCCGGAAAACTTCCTCCAGGGGTAATACGAGGAATGGGGACGGTATCAAACCGGAGTTCAGTTTGTTGTCCCTCCCTTGTGTCGGTGTGGGTAGTTGTCTTTTAACCTGATTTCGAAATGACTCGTACCGGGGAAGGTAGTCTTTTTCTGAGTTAAAGGAGGAGTCAGTCAGAGAAGGTAGTCCTTCGAAGAATAGGAATTGGTAGTCTCCCGTCTGTCTTACTTTTCGTGTTAGTACCTTTTGATTGGTTTGAATAGTGTACCTGGTGTCGGAACAGATTGAGTTACTTTGGTACTCGGTACGGTACATCCCGGTGGGTTCTACCTACCCAGTACCACCTCTCCAGACTGTCTTACACCAGGTGACCTCTTCCCTTACCGTTTGGTGAATCATAAGAACGGAACTTTTGGGGTACTTGTCATACTTTTCCGTTTTTCTATTCTGTGACTTTCTACTTGAGGGGTCCACCCATCCAAGGGTTGTACGATGACCTCTAGTCACCTCTTTATTGAGGTCTTTCTTACTTCTCTGCCTCGGTTTCGCTTTTGTTGGGGGTCGACACCTACCCTGACCACTACCTTCATTTCAGGCTACGACATTTCTTGTTATAACGTAGTCAAGTCAAGTCAAGTCAGCGAGTCAGCACAGGCTGAGAAACGCTGGGGTACTTAGTGTCGTGTGGTTCGGAGGGACAGGTAGTGGTAGAGGGTCTCAAGTGAGTCTGAGTGCAGGTAACTCAGGCACTACGGTAGGTCGGTAGAGTAGGAGCCAGCAGGGGNGGGTCGTAGTCTCAGAAAAGGTTACTCAGTTGAGAAGCGTACTCCACCGGTTTCATGACCTCGAAGTCGAAATCGTAGTAAGGAAGGTTTCTTTAGGGTCCCAACTAGAGGAAGTCTTACCTACCAAACCTAGAGGAACGTCAGGTTCCTTGGACCTTAGAATCCAGATACGTCATAACATTTCATTTTATTTCATTTTTATTTTTAATTTTTTTTTTTTTTCTTTCACAATCAGGGAGTCAATACAGGTTGAGAAACGTTAGGGTACCTGATATCGGACGGTCAGAGGAGACAGGAACCTTAAGACGTGTTTTTTTATGATCTCACCCAACGTTAAAGAAAAAGGTACCTTAGAAGGGCTGGGTCCCTAACTTAGGTCCTGAGGGTGTAACGTCCGTCTAAGAAATGGTAAACTCGATGGTTTTGTACCCTACCCACGTATTAAAGTACTTTATCACTTCACTTCACTTCAGTAAGTCAGTACAGGTTCAGAAACGCTGGGGTACCTAACATCGGATGGTCCGAGGTAGGTACTTTAAAAGGTCCGTTCTTATGACCTCACCCAACGGCAAAGGAAGAGGTCCCCTAGAAGGGCTGGGTCCCTAGCTTGGGTCGAGAGGGCGTAACGTCCGTCTGCGAAATGGCAGACTCGGTGGTCCCTTCGGGGGTACTTTATCATAAAAGGGAGTTGATCTACCCAAAACTATGAAGATAAAGTAAAATAATACGTATGTACGTGAAAAAGCTAATTTTCAATAATAGTATTTTTCTATAGTTACTCGAAATTCTTTAGTAATAGATATCAAGACAGGTCATACAGTGTTGGTCATAGAGATGGTGACCGGTGTGCACCGACAAATATAAATCTCCACTCAACTTTCCCAAAGGTAATAACGTCTTCAATGTGACCTGTCACGAACTACTTCGATCTCGACCTCTCGAAAAGAACTTTGTAGATTCGAAAGTAAGAAGTATCATCTGAGTTACGTTTTGTTTGTTTGTTGTTTGACTATGTCTAAAACGTAATGACTTGTCCTGTCCGTAAAGGAATTTACATTGTATGTAAAGAAGGAGAGAGGGGTAAGTAATTAGTCGTCTTTTCGCTTTTTGAGCAAGGAAGTTGGTAGATGTCACAGAATTCCGAGAAACAATAAAACGTATTCAAAATTCATAATAAACTTACGGACACACGAAAACGTGGTACCTTTAGATTTAATTACAAATACCTACGATAAACTTTCGTATATTATTTTGTATTGATTGTTCAGTTTTTAGTAGACTAGAAAAATAATGACACTTTTATGACCATGGAGGAGTGGAAAAGTCTAGGGAGTAGGAGATTAAACAAGTCCAAAGACTCCAGGGAGAGGTGAGGTTCTTCGGGACTGACTCTCACTTCGAACTCATTGTACCGTTGTGTGAGGTCATAAGAACGGACCTCTTAGGTTACCTGTCTCCTCGGGCCACCTGACGTCGAGTACCCCAACGTTACAGCCTGTTTTGACTTCGCTGAATCGTATCGTATCGTATGTTCCCAACACTCGTCATGTATACTAAGTTATTTGTTACTCGGTCACTTAGTCAATCACTAAGGAGTAGCTAAACATGAGACTTTAAAAGTAAACACACAGAATTAGTCGGGTCATAGTTAAATTTGGAAGAGGTCGTGAGTTTGACGTGAGTTTGACATTAGAACCAGTTAGTTTACGGTTCCGTCAGTTGAAATTCTGAGTCATTCAGAAGAAAGTTAGTCACTTTCTATTTTACGTTTTAATCAAGAATAGGAACGGAAAATCTCACTTCTACCGACTAACATTTTAAGAAACGAGGTACGTCCCTCGGTGGTATGAGGGTTGATTATCCTGGAGTCTCGTAGTAGACCGACTTCTAGACTGGAGGACTCTTGAGGGACACCTCCTGTGAGACAACTTATGTCATAGAAAGGTGTGATTCGGGGTGTGGGTCAGTCGGGAATCGACCCCAAAGGGATTAGTTGATGAACTTCTTCTCACCTACTTATATTTTACGAGAAGATGAGTTAAAAAGAAAAGATAGAAACCCGAAAGGTCTTCTGTGACGTTACTGGGTAGAATCTCCTCTTTTGTCTCGGACGTCTCTTGCACGTTTCGAAACATAAATGGACGTTCGTCAATAAGTCTTACTGGAAGAACCATGGTGTTCTCTTTATAATTAGATTGTGATGTCCAAGGGGGAAAGGAATAAGTGTCTGAAAATACTCTTAACCGAATATTTTCACTAACTAGACTTGAGTGGTACCTCCTTTCCCTCCGGTTTTACCCCTGGTCGGGTCGACCGTTTCTCATAGAACAGAGCCTGTCCGTGAGTCACTCCTTCGAAGTCTTATCCGTCTCGCCCCTCTACCCATTTTGTCGTGTAAGGACAACAAGTGACAATTAGTCCGACGCTTTTAGGTCGTTTATGTCAGGAACATACCTAGATGGAGTCAAATGTTCCACGTTTTGTCATTCTGTGTAATCTTAGTCAAATAAAAAGAAATAGGTGATTTCACGAAACTTACGTTAAAAAATTTCATGACTTTTACAATATGAACAGTTGGTGTTAGGTCAAGTAAGGATACCCTTTGAACATATCATAAAATTAAATTAAAATAATTAAAAAAACCGGTGTCGTACACCCCAAAAGTAAGGGGTAGGTCCATAGTTTGGGAACCAGGGACGTCAACTTCGTGTCTCAGAGTTGGTGACCTGGTGGTCCCTTCAGGGAGACACCCGTTATAAATTCCTTTGTAAATTCCAAGTGATTGTACCATTGGTCTCTAGTTTAACCGTTGTAGGTGACCTAGTACCTTTTTCGTTCTCTCAAGGTCTTTTTGTAGATAAAGACGAAATTACCGATACGGTTTCGGAAACTGACACACCTAGTGTTAGTTGACACCTTTTAAGACTTTCTCTACCCTTATGGTCTGGTGGACTGGACGGAGCACTCTTTGGATATACGTCCAGTCCTTCGTTGTCAATCTTGACCTGTACCTTGTTGTCTGACCAGAGTTCATCCTTTTCCTCATGCAGTTCCGATATATAACAGTGGGACGAATAAATTGAAGAGACGTCTCATGTAGTACTCTTTGCGACCCGACCTTCTTCGTGTTTGACCTTAGTTGTAACGGTCCTCTTTATAGTTTTTGGAGTCTATACGTCTACTGTGGTGGGAACACCGTCTTTCACTTCTTCTTATTTCTCGGAGAACTACTTTCACTTTCTCCTCTCACTTTTTCAACCGAATTTCGAGTTGTAAGTCTTTTCCTTCTAGTATCGTAGACCAGGGTAGTGAAGTACCCTTTATCTACCCCTTTGTCACCTTTATCACAGTCTGAAATAAAACCCCGGAGGTTTTAGTGAAGTTTACCACTAACGTCGGTACTTTAATTTTCTACAAATGAGGAACCTTCCTTTCAATACTTGTTGGATCTATCGTATAAGTCTTCGTTCCTGTAATGAAACGGTTGTTTCCAGACAGATCAGTCCCGATACCAAAAAGGTCACCAATACATACTTACACTCTCGACTTGACACTTCTTTCGACTCGTGGCTTCTTGACTACGAAAACTTGACACCACAACTTCTTCTGAGAACTCTCAGGAAACCTGACGTTCCTCTAGGTTGGTCAGGTAGGATTTCCTCTAATCAGGACCCACAAGTAACCTTCCTGACTACAACTTCGACTTTGAGGTTATGAAACCGGTGGACTACTCTTCTCAACTGAGTAGGGAGGGACTACGACTCTCCCTAATCCCCGTCCTCCTCTTCCCCTGTTGTCTCCTACTCTACGACCTACCGTAGTGCCGGAGTTACCTGTACTCAAACCTATTTGAGACCCTCAACCACTACCTGTCCCTCCGGACCGGTCCCTCCGGACCACACGACACTAAGTACCCCAGCGTTTCTCAGCCTGTGTTGACTCACTGACTTGACTTGACTTGTACCATTGTGATTATATGTTATTACACAAGAAGTAAAAAGGTTGTTTCAACAGAAAAAAACACTTGTTTTCCTTGAACGAGTTTATTTCTACTTGTAAAAGTGAAATCTCAACCTGTTAGTCCCGGTGTTGAGTAGGGAGGTGAATGATCATAACCCTAGAAATCGTTGAGTGAGAAAGAGAGTTCCGGAGTCAAAGGAGTAGACGTTTTACCCTTATAGTTGTCTAATAGTGACCATTCCAAGAACACTGCGAATTTATTTCTTGGTAGAGACGAGTCTTGACGTAGACCATGTAGTCTTTACAACCGTGACTATTAAATTTAATAAATAAATAATTTAAAAATAAATTTGATTAAAGAAACCGACGTGACCCAGAATCAACGTCGTACACCCTAGAAACTCGAAGGAACACCGTACACATGAGAATTAACGTCTTGCACCCTCGATCAAGGGACTGGTCCCTACCTTGGGTCCGGGGGGACGTAACCCTCGTACCTTAGAATCGGTGACCTGGTGGTCCCTTCAGGGATACAGGAATTCCTTGGGTATACCTCGTATGTGCTTAGAACGATTCCTAGTTTCGGGTAGTAATACTTGTGGTGTCACATGAATCACGTGAACATGTGAACAGGGACATGAATCAACGTAAACCCTCTTGAGATGACAAACCACAGACCCTGGTCGACGACGGTGTAGGTGAGAGGTGGCATAAGTACATATAGGTGGACGTCCTCAGTCCTTAGGTCTAATCAATGAAAAGATGAATTTTGTTCATATTCATCCAATTTCAAACACTAAAAGTGCAATCTTAAGGGAACCCTCTAACCTGACCTCACCCAGTTCCGAGACCGTAAAGGATTCAAGAGGTCTACTAAGGTTATCCGTCCACCCACCATTGTTGACGTCAGTTCCCGTCAAGGGAGTAGGTGACGACCACCAGGTCCTCCGTCTCGCCCTTGGTTCAACATCGTTCACACCACCTTCCCCTCCAAGTCCTGTAGGACAGGTCCGTCTGGATTCCAGTGTCCTACGAAATGTTTGGGTTTCTGTTGAGGTCGGGAGGTCCCTTCCGTTACTTCTCCATAATCCCTTTTGAGTAAGGAAGTTAGTCACATTTGACTCCAACGACACAAGACCCGGACTATGATCTGTGTACCTTACACAACCACTTAGTCTGTCTGTACCGGGGTTCGGTGACGGACGTGTCTCTCCACTCTTCTTCCGGTCCCATGTCATTTATTTTGTACCCTATAACCAGATTAGTTGTACTGTTAACAGAACTTTCCCCGGTCTGTCTTCGTGTTCACATACGCCTTTACAATCTTAATTTACCTCTGGTTCGTAGTAGATAGTACTTTCATTTCACTTGCACAATCAACGAGTCACCACAAGCGTAGAAACGTTGAGGTACCTGATATCGGGTGGTCCGAGGAGACAGGTACCCTAAGAGGTCCGTTCTTATGACCTCACGCGACGGAAAGGGAAGAGACCCCCTAGAAGGGTTGGGTCTCTACCTTGGGTCCAGAGGATGTCCGTCTAAGAAATGGTAGACTCGGTGGTCCCTTCGGGGTTAGTACCCTTCCATTATTTAGTACCGGGTTTGGTCTTACCTTTTTTTTTACAATAATACGTTTGGACAATAAGGATTTGTTTCTCTAGTAAAAATTCAGTTAATTTCTTAACTTTCACTAACAAAAAGGTCACGAATCCTTTCTCTGTTACCCTACGACTAAGACATCGTTTGGATCGTTTGACTTACACGAGTCAGCTCACACTGAGACTCTGGGACGTCTGAGATCGGGCGGTCGGAGGAGACAGGTACCCTAAAGGGTCCGTTCTTATGTCCTCACCCAACTGTAAAGGAAGGAGTCCCTAGTTTGGGTACAAAGAACGTTACGTACAGACAACGTAACAGTCCGTCCAAGAAATAGTGACTCGGTCGACCCTTCGGGGTTCATTTGATACATTGAAGTTTTATTCATGTATATATTGAGACTCTTTTTTAAAAATTTGTCTTTACAGATTTTATATTGGTTTTTACTTATCATCGTATATTTCTTTGTAAAGACTTTCCCACCGTACAACTCGATATACCTGGAAGAGGGGTTTCTCTATTAGTATTAATTACTTTCAATATAAAATTCTTTAACTGAGAGATCTTTAGTAAGATTTCCGTATGTCGTTTCTCTCGTTGTAAATAGAGTCTTTTGCATGATTTAGAGTTATTCTTGTTACTCACAAAAACTTTGTAGACTCGGTATTGGACGAGGGAGAGGTGGGTTGAGGGTGGAGTCACACTGTCTTCGAGATGAGGTCCGTTTATGTTGGTTTTTGTGTTCCGAGACTCTTTTGGTTTTAACCTTTTCTATGTACATAGGGTAACAAGTAACGTCGTGATAAATATTATCGATCTTGTACCTTCGTTGGATCTACAGGTAGCTGTCTACTTACCTATTTCTTTAAGACCATGTATATGTGTTACCTCATAATGAGTCGGTATTTTTCCTTACGTAAACTCAGTCAAGATTACTCCACCTGCTTGGACCTTAGATAATATGTCTCACTTCATTCAGTCTTTCTCTTTCTATTTATAGTATAAAATTGCGTATATCTGTCTTAGATCTTTTTGCCATGACTTCTTAAATCAATGTCCCGTCATTACCTCTTTGTCTGTATCTCTTATCTAAATACCTGTACCCCTCTCCCCTCCTCTCCCACTTTACATACCTTTCTCATGGTACCTTTGAATGTAATGGAACACATTTTTTCTGTCGGTTACCCTTAAACGACATACCGAGTCCTTTGAGTTTGTCCCCGAGACATAGTTGGATCTCCCCACCCTACCCTCCCTCTACTCTCCCTCCAAGTTTTCCCTCCCCTATATACATATGGATACATATGTATATACATATGGATATATATGTATATACATATGGATATATTAGTATGGATACCGACTAAGTACAACTCTAAACTGTCTTTTGTTGTTTTAAGACATTTCGTGAATAGGAAGTTCGTGAATTTTTGATTTAGTTAATTTCGTTTATTTATTTATTTATTTATTTCTGTGTTCCGAGGGTGAAGGGAGTTAAGAGTAGGGTTTCGATGTTAAGGAGGGGTCCTGTTCCTTTAGTGTCTGTAAAGAGTGAGGGAAAGGGGGTCCAGATACATCGTCTTCAAGAACACCAGGTGTCCATCCAACCCTTTCTTAAAGGTCTTTACTCCGTCTTACTCTTTTCTTATCTTAAGTAATCACATGTTTTACGACAATCTTGTCGTCCGACCGAGTACCCTCTTGATTTGGGAAAGTATCCACTCGCCAGTTAAAAATATCCGAGTTCTGTCTCTTTTAAGGATGACCTTACCACCGTAATCCACTAACCAATCCTACGATATGCCGCATATTATCTCATCCGGAAATGGATTATAACCCAGTCCCTTGACCGTACAAATCTAGGTCTTCGAGTACCGTCGTCAACGATACTCCCAGTCAGTCAAGGTCTCTGAAGATAAGACATGTCCCGGGTGCAGACACTGGAACCACATCCCGAGGTGTCAAGAGAAGGTCTGTTCACAACGGTTCAACAGACCCCGAGGGCGGAGGTGACTCGGGGTTGAGTATCCGACTTTCACGATGGGGAACGACCGTATCGTCCGACTCTTATGACCCAGGATTGATGGAAGTGGGTGGAGAGAACAACCTCCTTCTAAGGTGTGATCCTCTTCGTTCGACTCTTCCACTGGACCTTCCCAATTGAGACTTAAGTACGATTAGACGAAGACATTGAGAGAGTAGAATGGTGAAAGCGATAACAACGACAAGTAAGCGATCCAAAACAGGTTGAGAAACGTTGGGGTACCTGACGTCGTACGGTCCGAAGACAGGAAGTGATAGCGGGACTCAAACGAGTTTGAAATCAGGTAACTCAGTCATCACGGTAGGTTGGTGGAATAGGAAACAGAGGGGGAAGAGAAGAACAATGACATTCGCATATGCTACCCGACGGAGTCCTTCTATTGGACTCGGGTGGACACCTCCTGACTTTCCTTCACTTTCATTGTGTAAGGGACGGGCTCTGAGATCCCCTATAAACGTTCCTGACTCATCAGAAAAATGAGACAAAGGAGAGGAGGGCGTAGAGACTGGGTATCTTCTTGAACCGTTGGTCCGGGACTGTTCTACCAATAAAACTCCGTGATAAAACTCCAACGGTAGAAGAACCAGTCGGTTGAGAGACTTATTTGGGGGAAGGAACAGAGTACGGGAGTAGAGAGTCTAAATAACCGGATAGCGCACCGTTCGTCTCACTCGAACCTGAGTCATTGTTCTTATGGTCTTTGATTATGAGGACGGGGTGTGGGATGAGTATTGAGTCAAGTCAGAGAGTCATTCCTGGGGTACCTAACGTCGTGCGGTCCGAAGGGACAGGTAGTGGTTGAGGACCTCGAAGGAGTTTGAGTACAGGTAACTCACTCACTACGGTAGGTCGGTAGAGTAGGAGACAGCAGGGGAAGAGGAGGGCGGAAGTCAGAAAGGGTCGTAGTCCCAGAGAAGGTTACTCAGTCAAGAAACGTAGTCCTCCGGTTTCATAATGTCAAAGTCGAAGTCGTTGTCAGGAAGGTTACTCATAAGTCCTGACTAAAGGAAATCCTAACTGAGTAGACTAGCGAACGTCAGGTTCCTTGAGAGTATTAATTCCTCAAATTTTGGAACCTCACTGAGGTCCTACTCGTCCGGTGGTAAGGGTGAGGGTCGAGGTCGGCCCATAGTGTCTTCGAGAAGGATCCCCATCTCTGTCCAACATTTTTGTCTCTCGAGGTGTCCATAGGGATTCCCGTGAACGAAGTAAACCTTACCTGATATCCTTTGAAGTTGGGTGTCCCATTTCACAGATTTTGTTCTCTCTAACACAATCGTTTGTTAATTCTTCTCGTACCTTGATTGTCGAAGTTCTATCGTCGCTAACTTTGTCTTCTGTTTGACCTTCAAATTGTCTCTCTTTTATACCCTTGTCAAATCCTGCTCAGTAAGGTGCCAGTCTTCCTCGGAGTTTCTGGCCAAAGTTTATTGTGGGAACGTTTCCCCAGACTGAAATTAACCGAGTCTGACACCTCATTAAACCCCAAGGGTCCACCACAACCATCATTTCCTGGGCGGACGGTTACGTCTGAATTCTATTTCCACCAAGCTAGACACACAGTTCTTCTAGAGGACCTCCTCCTTTACCACTGGGTGAGGTCATAAGAACGGACCACTTAGGGTACCTGTCTCCTCGGACCAACCCATGTCAGGTATCGCGGTGTCTCAGTCTGTCCTGACTTCGTTTAATCGTACGGGTACCTCATTCAATACGGGATCTCACAACAATTTTGTTATCTCGTTAGTCGAACGTTAATGACCTCCGATTATCGATCCTCACTGTGGTGTCTGTGTGATACTTTTTTTTATACACGACCATTTAACATATATATTGAATGGACCTTTCCCATTTAAGGATCTTCTTGTGTTTGAGGACTTTGGCTGAGTTTTTCTTTGTCTTTTAGACTTAATCGTTAATTTTGGGTGTTTTTTATAAATCCGGGTCTACTGAAGGGATCACTTAAGATGGTCTGTAAATCTTTTATTGATTATGGTCAAAAAGTATTTGAAGGTTTCGAACCTTCATTTCTCTTGTAGAATGTAAAGTAATGCAATCCGGTTACATGATTTTAGTCGGTTTCCATAGTACTCTTTTGATATCTGGTTATAGCGAATACTTATGTCTACGTTTTTAGAAGTGGGTGTACGACCTTTTACTTAGACCGTTGGATTTCTGTTGTTCTTTCACATGTAGTACTTGTTTGTCGTAAACCTGATTCTCCGCTCTACCAAATTGTAGACTTTTAGTTAATTACATTGTGTACAGTTATCTTATTTCCTGGTTTTTTGGTGTCCTAGTAGAATTTTGTACGTCTCTATCATGAAGTGTCTTAAGTCTTGAGAAAACATTATTTTCGTGAGTCGTTTGATCCTTGTCTTCTTTTGAAAGAGTCATGCTATTTCCCGCAGATGTCTTTTGGGTATCGACTGTGGTCTTAATTACCACCTTTTGACTTGTCGAAGGAGGGGTTCTAGTTCTTTCACCTTTCCTTCAAACAAGAGTGGTGAAGATAAGTTACAACTTACCTTCGAGAATAGGTCCTTTAACCCGTTCTTTCCTTTATGTTCTGTAGGTCTGGCCTTTCCTTCTGTGTTTTGATAGAGAGAAACGTTTACTCTGTTAGAACATATATCTTTTAGGACTCTGTAAGTGGTATTTTAATAATCTTGTTCATTTGTTAAACTCCTTCCTACGTTCTATTTCCATTTATATATTTTGAGTTAACAGTGAGATATGTTAAAGCTATTGTTGGACTTGTGTTTTAATTCTTTCCTTAAGAAAAAACCACGAAAATATTATCGTGGTTCTTCGTACTTTATAGTTATAAACCTTTATATAAATTACTTTCTTTAATTTTTATACACAAGATCTTTGATACTTTGTAACGATTTTTTTCAACTCTTTTAATTTACTTTTTTAGAGTTCAAATATCTAATCTTCTGTTATAACTAAAAAAAAAACCTCTTTTTGATACCCTATAAAGAAACTACCGTATAAAAATACTTATTGTGTTCTACTTCTGTAAAAATTTGTGACATAAGTTATCAAAATAACAAAGGGAAGGTCCAAATCAAAATAACTCTATACTAACTGTATTTCGAAACATCTTAAAATTCGTATTACTAAACTGAATGGATGTAGTACTGAACGAATGTGTTATTCAGTTCACTTATAGGTAGTACAGTGTATAATTTGTTTTATTTTCTTTTCTTTTGGTAAAAAGGAACACCACTTTTGAGATTCCTATATGAAGAATTGTTGAAAGTATATATTGTATGTCGTCACAATGATCACAATGAATATAAATAGTACATGTAATGTAAAGATTGCGACTAAGAAGAATAGTCATAAATAAGTAACCATACTTTAAAACATGGAAAACTTGTGGAAGTCCGTTAAGAGGGAGGGACATGGGGAGAGTGTCGTTTAGACTAGGCAAAAAGATACTCATACAAACAAAAACTTCATATTAACTGTAATCAAGGACCACGTATCGTACAATCAAAGACCCGAAGGGTCCACCACGATCACCAATTCTCGGGAGGACGGATACGTCCTTTTCATTCTCTGTGTCCCCAAGGTAGGGACCCAGTCCTTCTAGGGGTTCTCCTCCCGTACCGTTTGGTGAGGTCATAAGAACGGACCTCTTAGGGTACCTGTCTCCTCGGACCGTCCGTTGTCAGATGACCCAACGTCTCATCCTATACCGACTTTGGAAAATCGTGTCGTACCTTATGTCAAAAATACCTGAAGGACATCGAGTCTGTTATTTCTTAGACGGACGTTACGCCCTCTGGACCCAAGTTGACCACCCAACTCTCCTAGGGGACCTCCTCCCGTACTGTTGGGTGAGATCATAGGAACGGACCTTTTAGGGTACCTGTCTCCTGTAACCCGATGTCAGGTACTCCAACGTTTCACAGCCGGCGTTGACTCACTGAGTCGTGTGTGCACTACTATCAAGATCAATGGTAGACAGTAGTATATTCGTATAACAATAATTGATATAAGGCGTACGACATGTAAACTATGGTAACTGAGTTAATAAAACATTCATCTGCAACCATGGAGAATTGAAGCGGACAAAGAGAATTGAGGGGAGGAATGGAAGGGGCATTCCTTCCCTAGAACATAGAACTAGAGACATAGATATTAATAAAGTAGAATAATACAAACAAATAAACAACATAAAAAATCTAAGCTGTAAATTCACTTTAGTACGTCATAAACAGAAAAAGACTGAAAAGGGTGAATCGTATTATAGGAGATCCAGGTAGGTATAACAACATTTACCGTTTTAAAGTAAGAAAAAATACCAATTATACGATGTGTGTGTGTGTGTGTGTGTGTGTGTGTGTGTGTGTGTGAGGCGGTGTAAAAGAATAGGTAAGTTGATAAAACCCCATGAATTTACCACAGGTATAGAACCGTTGAATTTATTATGACATTACTTGAATTCCCATATATATATAGAAAGGGTTAATCACAAAAACAAACGAAGTCTATTTATGGGTTTTCTCCTTAACGACCTAACACACCATCAAGATAAAACTTATAAAACTTCTTAAAAGGATGTCAAAGGTATTATCGGCGTAGATAAATAAAAATGTGCTTGTCATATGCTCCCAAGGGAAAAAAGGTATAAGAGTGGTTGTAATCAACAAACGGTAGAAAAACTATCGTCATTAAGACTGTACACACTTCACTATAGAGAAATAACTAAATTAAACGTAAAGGGTCTACTAACTCGTAGAAAAGTACACGGACAACTCTACACAAATCTTTTGATAAGTCTAAGAGAAGGACAAAAATTTAAAAAATACAACTCAAGAAACATATAAAATATTCAGGAAACATATAAAACCTACATTTAGGGAATAACCGATACAGTAAACGTTTACAGAAAAGGATAAGTCATCCGTTTGAAAAAAGGAGTAACTATCGAAGGAAACGACATTTTTACGAAAAATCAAACTACAACAGAGTAAACAAATAAAAACGAAAACAAAGGAAACGGACTCCTCTGTAATTTTTTTATAACGACTCTGGTTACAGTTTCACGTATGACGGTGATCAAAGAAGACCTTCAAAGTAACAAAGCCCAGAATGGAAACAGAAATATACTCAATTTCAGTATTAAGGTATTGAGGGAATACTCAAATAAAAACATATTTCACACTCTTTCATTAGGTCAAACTAATAAAAAGTACACTGATAGTGAAAAGGATTGTGGTAAATAACTTCTCCGACGGAAAAGGGGTTTCATATAATAATTCTACTGTTATGAAGGATTTAACTAGATGTCTAAGTCACATTAGGGAAACGTTTGTGATCTACCAAAAGATATCTTTAATGATTTAATCAGGATTTTAAGTTTTGTTTATTTTCCTTTTACCAGTTTTGTTATAACTTTTCCTTCTTATTTCAACCTCCTGAGTGTGAAAGATTAAGGTATTGACTGATACTATTCTTATCTAAAATTTTCAGGAGTGACTTTCCTTTTTTATATATATATTGATATACACCAACTATCTAGAATTGATTTGAATGATACCATTAGTAAAGTATCGTGTATGTATATAGTTCAGTAATACAACATGTGAATTTGAACATGTTACGCAAGTGCACACGAGTGAACATAGACTGAGACACGTTGGGGTACCTGACATCGGACGGTCCAAGGAGACAGGTACCTTAAAAAGTTCGTTCTTATGACCCGTGTTACGATATACGGTTAATATAGAGTTATTTTGGTCCTCCCCTTTTGAATGATGTTTCGATGTCAATAGTTCTATCACATCAGACCTTTATTTACCTTGTCTTTACTCTCAGGTCTTCATTTGGAAAATTACAACTCACTCAATTAAAGTTGTTCTCACGATTCTGTTAAGTTCCTCCTTTCTTATGGGGGTAGAAAAGTTGTTTGTCACAACTCTATTGACCTACGGGTGTACGTTTTCTAACTTTAACCCGAGGAAGGAGTGTGGTGTGTACTTTTGATTGAGTTTACTTGGTGTCTGTATTTACACTTTCGTGTAGATATTTCGAGGATCTTTTTTTCTACCCTCATTTAGAAACATTTAAATGTTCAGAATAATATGTGTTTTAGTTTTCGTGTTCACTGTTTTATTTTTACGTATTTAGTGTGACATAGTTTTAATTTTCGCGAAAAAAAAAAAAAAACGACGTTTACTATGTAGTTCTTTCACTTTTGTGTTGGGTAAAGGTTTAGTATATAACCTATTTGGTGAATATAGGCCCTGTCTCACTTTTGAGAATATCGTGTTCTAATTTTTTGTTTATAAAGTTAATTTTATTACCCTAGATTAATGTGTAAGGAGGTTTCTTCTATACGTCAACCGGTTATTGTGTACTTTTTGGTGAGTCACAGTAATCAGTAGTCCCTTTGTCTTTAGTTTTGGAGTTACTCTTCGACGAAGTGTTTCATAGTCTATTGTTTACGGACTTTCCTAAACTTCTTTGACTTTGAGAGTAAGTGACAACGATCTTTACACTTTGTCATGTCAGTAAAATATTTTGTTGAACAGTAAAAAAAAATTCTACAATTCGTATCTCAATTCTACAATTGGTATACTAGATCGCTAAAGTGAGGATCCTTGAATGAGTTCTCTTTAATTTTGAATGAAGGTGTATTTTTTAAACATATACTTATAAAGTCTTCATAATCAGTATTATCGGTTTTTCACTTTGTTAAGATTACATATAGTTGACTACTCATTTCTTTTATACCATACAACTATGTTACTTTACAATAAGACTTTATTTTTCCTTCCTTCATAACTACTAGTTATATTTACTTAGAATTTTTATGATACAATTCACTTTCTTCGACCAATGTTTCTTGGTGTATAGCGTGCTGAGGTAAATAAACTTTATTGGTCTGATCCGTTCAGAGACTGGGAGACACTGAGGTCCCTGGTATCGGGAGGTCCGAAGAGAAAGGTACGTTAAGAGGTCCGTTCTTATGATCTCACCTAACGGTACGGGAAGAGGTCCCCTAGAAGGTCTGGGTCCCTAGTTTGGGTGCAGAGGATACAATGTCCGTCTAAGAAATGGTAGACTCGGTGGTCACTTCGGGGAGTATCTCTGTTTCCTATATAATCACCAACGGATACCGACCCCCTCCACGTTATTTCCCTTAAATTCAAAGAAAACGGCCCCACACACACACACACTCACACACACTGTTTTTACAGGATTTTAATCTACACGACTATAGACAGATAGAGACACTTATTCGATTTTTGGAAACTTAATATGTGAAATCTACGTACTTAACGTACTATATACTTAATGTAGAGCAATGTAAATAAATTTTGACTCGTGTAGTACGACCTGGAGAATGGACCCCTCTCGAGTGGAAGGTGTGTGAGCTCGGTTAAGTCTACAGTGGAGGGGTATGGGTCCGACTCTGGACCTCGGAAGAACCACACGGGTGTGTAGGGTGGACGAAAGGAAACTGGGTGGAGTACAAGACCCTAGGTACCTCCCAAATGCACGGACTTAGTGTGAGTTCTTATCGTTCAGAAAGGACTCGTGGAGAACGGGGAGGGTGTACTTCGAGAAATGTTCCCAGGAGGGATTACGGATCCTCCGCCACTCCTCAGACAGGGGTAAAAATAGTCAATCCTTAGGGTTTAAACCTTTTCAATGTCTTGAACGGGTTTCAGCGTGTCGATGGCTGTGACCACACATCTGTTCTACGGGTCGGGCACTGGGGTGACTGGTCCAAACCTGTGGGTTTGAGTTGGACCCCCGCACTCGAACTTGGTGATCGAGGATCGTTCCTACGGTCATATTCGGAGAATAGAAGTAGAGGGGTATCCTCGACCTTCCGGACGTGAACTACTTATAAATTATTGACTAGGAACTTATTTATTTCAATTCTAAACTAAGGAAAATTGAAGAGTGATAATTCTGACATAATGAAGACCCGTCCCGGGGTGGATTAGGGAATACTTTAATGTCTATATCGAAGACAATAGTTGTCTTCGACCTACCGACCTCACTGACCTACCTATATAAGGACTATGTCACGACCTCTGAACCATGTGAGTCGTTTATGGATGAAAAGAGGATTTCGACTTCCTACCTCCACCCTGGATGTTCCATATCCTCCCAGTGTCGGAAGGGTCTCCTGTGACCACGTCTTACCTCTCCTGTAGTATCGGTCGGGAGCGGTGGGGTGACAGGGGTAATCATGACACGAGTCACAATTTCAGTCCCCTTCATAGATCAGACCGGAGTAAGTGGTTTTGTAGGTGACACCTGTTAGTTTATACCGAACCCCAATTTGACGGAAGTGCACGTGGTAGAGTTTCTTTTAGAGGTTGACGGGTCGAGAACATACATCCACTATTACCCTTGACTCTTCCCGAGTCGTGAACCTCTACTGACGGTCCACGCCAGTCTCGACTTCTAGTTTGGACCCAGAGAACCCGGGGTTAGGTCTAGAGGTTGTGAAGTCCGTCACTGGGGAGAGACCTATATAAAGGGTAGTGGTCTGTACCTATTAATTGTCTCTTTCCCAGACTGAAACGAACAAAAGGGAAACATCGAGGTGAAGAGTCAGGGTTCTGGTGGGACCACCGAGTCTACCATTTCTTAGACGGACGTTACGTCCCCTGGGTCCAAGTTAGGGACCCAACCCTTCTAGGGGACCTCTTCCCTTACCGTTGTGTGAGGTCATAAGAACGAGTCTCTTACGGTATCTGTCTCCTCTGACCACCCGATGTCAGGTACTTTAGTGTCTCAACCTGTACTGATCCACTGATTGTGAAAGTATCCTAATAGTCCGATAACAATAATTAAGACAAAAATAATAATACTTAATCTTTATCTTCTTTAATACGAAACATATAATTACAAATTTAAGATATCCAGTTTTACAAAAGTTTATTATTTCAAAAATAAGGTACCACGAGATTTTTCGTTACTAAACAAGGAAGTAACTTGGTTTTGTCTCTTGTTTCTCACACCCAACCAATAACGAGTAGACACGTTTATATCTAATTATAAAATAAACCCTTTCTTACTAATATAAAAAAAGTTTAGGTATCAGATACGTAGTTATTTAGGAGTTTTTATTATTACTGAGATTCTAATGTTTTCCCGTTCAAGAAAAACGAGGAGTGAAAATTGCTGTTCATAAAAAGAGGTCGAGATTTAGGGAATATACATTCACTGACACTAGATGTCACTACTAAAAAAAAATTTATATCACTTTTACTCATATGATGGGTTTCGTTAGATATCTAAGTCACGGAAGAGATAGTTCGATGGTTACCGTAAAAAGTGTCTTGATCTTGTTTATTAAAGTGTTAAACATACCTTTATGTTTTTTTTTTGAGCTTATCGGTTACGTTTGAACTCTTTCTTGTCTGACTGAAGTCTGATATGATGTTTCGATGTCAGTAGTCCTGTCATACCATGACCGTGTTTCTGTCTTTATATCTAGTTACCTTGTTTTATCTTTCGGGTCTCTATTTGGGTGTGTGGATACCTGTGGAATAGAAACTGTTTCCTCCGTTTTATATGTTGCCTCTTTTCTGTTTGAGAAATTATTAACCGTGACCCTTTTGACGAGTTGGTGGACACATTGTTACTTTGATTTTGTGAAAGATTGTGGTATGTGTTTTTATTTGAGTTTTACCTAATTTCTAGATTTACATACTGGTCTTTGATATTTTGAGGATCTTCTTTCGTATCCGTTTTGTGAGAGACTGTATTTAGTGTCGTTCTAGAAGATACTGGGTGGAGGGTCTCATTACCTTTATTTTCGTTTTTATTCGTTTACCCTGGATTAATTTGAATTTTCTAAAATGTGTTACTTCCTTTGATATTCGTTCCACTTTTCTGTCGGAAGTCTCACCCTCCTTTATCATCGTTTACTTCGTTGACTGTTAATTAGAGTTTCTATATGTTTGTCGAGTACATCAAGTTATAGTCTTTTTATTTACTGGGTTAGTTTTTTACCCGGTTTCTTGATTTATCTGTAAAGGGGTTTCTTCTGTTTGTTTGTGTACTTTTCTATGAGTTGTAGTGAGTAATAGTCTCTTTACGTTTAGTTTTGGTGTTACTCCATGGTAGAGTACGGTCAGTCTTACCGACAATAGTTTTTTAGATGTTTGTTATTTACGACCTTTCCCACGTCTCTTTTCCCTTGGGAGACTGTGACAACCACCCTTACGTTTGATCATGTCGGTAATACCGCTTGTCGCACCTCTAAGGAACTTTTTGACCTTTATTTAGACGGTATACTGGGTCGTTAGGGTGACGACCCGTATGTGTGACTCCTTTGGTCTTGACTTTCTCTGTGCACCTGGGGTTACAAGTAGTGTCGTGTCAAACGTTATCGATCCTGTACCTTCGTTCGATCTACAGGTAACCGTCTGTTACCTATTTTTTCGACACCAAGTCAAGTCAAGTCAAGTCAACGAGTCAGCACAGACTGAGAAACGTTGGGGTACTTGGCGTCGTGCGGTCCGGAGGGACAGGTAGTGGTCGAGGGCCTCAAGTGAGTGCGAGTGCAGGTAGCTCAGCCACTACGGTAGGTCGGTAGAGTAGGAGACAGTAGGGGAAGAGGAGGACGGGGGTTAGGGAGGGTCGTAGTCTCAGAAAAGGTTACTCAGTTGAGAAGCTTACTCCACCGGTTTCATGACCTCAAAGTCGAAATCGTAGTAAGAAAAGTTTTTTTAGGGTCCCGACTAGAGGAAGTCTTACCTGACCAACCTAGAGGAACGTCAGGTTCTCTGAGAGTTCTCAGAAGAGGTTGTGGTGTCAAGTTTTCGTAGTTAAGAAGCCGTGAGTCGGAAGAAGTGTCAGGTTGAGAGTGTAGGTATGTACTGGTGTCCTATTTGGTATCGGAACTGATCTGCCTGGAATCAGTCGTCTCATTACAGAGACGAAAACTTATACGATAGATACAACCAGTATTGAAAAGAAGGTTCCTCATTCACAGAAAATTAAAGTACCGACATCAGTGGTAGACGTCACTAAAACCTCGGGGTTTTTCATTTCAGACTGTGATAAAGGTGACAAAGGGGTAGATAAAGGATACTTCACTACCCTGGCCTACGGTACTAGAAGCAAAAGACTTACAACTCGAAATTCGGTTGAAAAAGTGAGAGGAGAAAGTGAAAGTAGTTCTCTGAAAACTCAAGGAGAAGTGAAAGACGGTATTCCCACCACAGTAGACGTATAGACTCCAATAACTATAAAGAGGGTCGTTAGAACTAAGGTCGAATACAAAGATGGTCAGGTCGCAAAGAGTACTACATGAGACGTAAATTCAATTTATCGTCCCACTGTTATGTGTCGGAACTGTATGAGGAAAATGTATATGTGTTACCTCATAATGAGTCGGTAATTTTTCTTATGTAAACTTAGTCAAGATTACTCCACCTACTTTGACCTCGGATAATATGTCTCACTTTATTCGGTCTTTCTTTTTGTGGTCATGTTATATGATTACGTATATATATCTTAAATCTTTTTACCATTGTTATTGGGATATACGCTCCGTCGTATTCTCTGTGTATACATATCTTGTCAGAAAACTTGAGACACCCTTTTCCGCTCCCACCCTACCAAACTCTCTTTTCATAACTTTGGACATATAATGGTATACACTTTGTTCAGCGGTCAGGTCCAAGTTACGTACTCTGTCCCACGAGTCCCGACCACGTGACCCTACTGGGTCTCCCTACCCTACTCCTCCCTCCACCCTCCACCCAAGTCTTACCCCTTACGTACATATGGGTACCGACTAAGTACAGTTACATACCGTTTTGGCGATTTTATAACATTTCATTAATCGGAGGATAATTTTATTTATTTAAATTTTTTTATTTTTAATTCTTTTTCTTTCTTTCTTTTTGTGGTTATGTCATATGATTGTGTACCTCGGGGATCACCGAGTCTGCCATTTCTCAGACGGACGTAATGCCCTCTGGGACCAAACTAAAGACCCAGCCCTTCTGGGTCATTCTAGGACACAACCCTTCTAGGGGACCCCTTCCGTTACCGTTGGGTGAGGTCATAAGAACGGACCTTTTAAGCTGTCTACCTCCTCGGATCGTTAGATATCAGGTACCCCACCTTTTCACAGCCAATGTTGACTCACTGAAGTGAAAGTGAAAAGTGCCTTAAATCTTTTTACCATTATTACTGGGATGAACGTTCTGTCGTTTTCTCTTGTGTCTATATTTCTTGTGTAAAACCTGAGACACCCTCTTCCACTCCCACCCTGCTAAACTCTCTTGTTGTAACTTTGTACATATAATGGTATATACTTTATCTAGGGGTCAGGTTCAAGTTACGTACTTTGTCCCGTGAGTTTCGGTCACCTGATCCTGTTGGGTCTCCCCACCCTACCCCTCTCTCCACCCTCCCCCAAACCCTACCCCCTGTGTACATGTGGACACCGACTAAGTACAGTTACATACCGTTTTCGGTGGTGTTATAACATTTCATTAATCGAAGGTTAATTTTATTTATTTATTTTAAAATCTTCTAAATTTCTTTCCGTCTCACGGTGTACGTTGTGGAATAAACCTACATTCGACCTCAGAACCTTCGAACTGGTAGGTTACAGGAGGATGTTTACTTAGGGTTCTCGAACAAACCTCCAAGATGGTCCCTTCACGTCGGTGAACATATTGGAACTGGTCCCTTATCAGGAGGAGACAGACCCTTCCAGCAGGAGAACCTACCTCGTGTGTCGAAGTCCTCCCTGCGTGTACCTCACCACTCCCTCCTTCTAGTCAAGTTAGTTGGGACCGCTAGTACCCTACTGTCTACAGCGTCGGTCTAGTGGGTGTCTAGGTTATGTTATCTCTCTTAAGTGTATAGGGTGTAAGTTGGGTAAATTTAGTACGTAAAGTCATCGAACAATAATAAGTGTCTCAACACGTTGGTAGTGGTTTAGATTAAAATATTCTACAACCAGTGGGGTCTTTCTTTGGAGTACGAGTAAGGAGGTGATGGTGACGGGGACTGGGGGGCCGGGACCTGTTCATGGAAAGATGGGTGGAAGAGATACCTATACGGTTAAGACCTGTAAAGTATATTTACTTTAGAATATCATATCCCAATAAATACTAACCAAAGAAAGTGAATCGTGTCGTAAAAGTTCCAGACAAGTTCAGTATCACACATAATATTCAGTAAGGAGAGATACCGACTTATTATAAAGTAACACAATTACAAGGTATAAAATAAATAGGTTAGTAGTCAACTACCTGTAATACTTATTACGACGATACTTATAAGTACATGTGTAAACAAACGCACCTCTCAGAAACGTAAAGTGAAATTATGGATCCGTACCTTGCCGATCCAGTATGCCATTAAGGTAAAATTTTAAAAACTCCGTAAAATTGTGACAGGTTCCACCAACGTGTTAAAATGTAAGGGTACTCGTTACCTACTCCCAGTCCCTACTAAAACCTTCGAATTAGACATTCGAGGAGAGAATGTACTGTACACGAGTCTAGGTGACGACACACTGGAACTCACACAACCCATGGTTTTTGCGATCACCTGGACATAGAACACTCTTATAATAGACAGAGACTTCCGGGCACACACCTAGTTTAGTCAGTGTCCCGTCGTCGGGTCCCATCTAGAAGTCCGTCCCAACCTCCAGACGGTAACGACCAGGAATCATCCTTTTTGTATCCATTATTTCTGTATACTCAATGTCTTGCTAATAGTGATAGGAGAACTCTCAGGGAACCTGACATTCCTCTACTTTGGTCAGTTTGGATTTCCTTAGTCGGGACTTTATAAGTAACCTTCCTGACTACGACTTCGACTTCGAGGTTATAAGACCGGAGGACTACCCTTCTTCTGGGACTACGACCCTTTCTACCTTCAGTTTACCTCTTCCCCCTCTGTCTCCTACTCTATCGTAGTGACTGTGTTACCTGTACTCAAACTCGTTTGAGATCCTCTACCACTACCTGTCCCTTCGGACCACACACCGTCAGGTGCCTCAGTGTTTCTCAGTCTGTGTTGTCTCGTCGACTTGTCGTTGCTGTAGTAATACGTAGAGGTCCTCTCTCATGTTCATTAAATCCCGTCTGTCCAGAGTCCATGTCCTCGGTCGAAAACTTACTCCTACTTGGGGATGGAGAAGAGACTGGGCCCGTGTCCGTCCTTTGTCGTCCTAACACGGGTCTATAATCGTCCCTTTCTCGTACCCCTGACACGTTCCTCTTCTGGGTTCGGTCGGTCATCTCACTTCACTAGCACAGGACGGGTTGGGAACTTTGTTGTCCAAGTGGACCTAGGGAAAGGGGTTGACTTCTTGTCTGTGTCTTCTTGAGTTCGGATGTTGTAGGACCCAAGGTACTTTCTGGTTGTAATCGACTCTTGCTACTCGTTCTCAGGTAAAGTGAAGGACAAGACAGTCCTCTTTTGAGTAGGTCCTTTGAGGGTTTAGTCGACGTTTCCATTTTGGTCTCCCACCAATTTTGTCGCTACCCACCACCAGTCGGGATTAAATTCGGCCCACCCTGTGTCTGAAGCGATATGCCGGGGACTGTCTGATGGGATTCGAAAAAGTTGTTTTGTGTCAACTCGTGCCGTTAATGTAAATCCCCCGAAGGGACTACCGAGTCACCATTTCTTAGACGGACGTTACGTCCTCTGGCACCAAGCTAGGGACCCAGCCCCTCTAGGGGACCTCCTCCCGTACCGTTGGGTGAGGTCATATGATCGGTCCTCTTAAGGTACCTGTCTCTCTCCTCGGACCACCCGATATCAGGTACTCCAGCGTGTCAGCCTGGCGGGCGGGCGAGGAGCGAGCGGAGCGGAGGCGAGCGGGGACCCCCCCTCCCCTGCCTCTGGCCGCTGGGGCGCTCTGCAGCCTTAAAGCTCAGCCCAGCCTCCGGAGAGGGAGGGAGGCAGGAACCCCGGGGATGGAGTCCGTTCAACCCGGAAAACGAAACAGTGGACTGGCCTGCCTACCTATATTCCCGGTCCTTCATGGAAAGCTAGTCTTACGTCATTGTTGATGGAGTCTGTTTTTTGTTTTTTTTTTTTAATAAAACTAAAGAGATATTATACTGCACTCATAAACGAGCCAACAGGTGATCAAATTACCTGTGACACTTACTGCTTTTCAGAGAGCTGCTCCTCCTCCTGGGATAGCTGTGTGAGGGAGGTGTTATATTAGTAGACTGGGCTCATTCTCCAGCAGAGGAAACAGGCTTGGAGAACTGATTTGTAGGCTAATAAGCAAGCGCTTGAGGAACGAGGCTCGCTCATGTCTTTCCAGCTGCAGGTAGGTATAGATAAGCCCGCTGTTACCCTCGGTGGCTGCCCGTATTGTCCTCACATGCCCTAAACTGTGTAGGAAACACTTTCTAAATCCTTTGTGGGTCATTCCCTAATGGTCTAATAATAGACAATGCTTCCTAGAGGCTAGAGGGTTTCCAGTTAACCATGGAGAGCCAGACACAAGCTCCCCCTAGGAAGCTGACTCCAGTGACAGAACTGTGTACATGTTGTCGCTCAGTCGTGTCTTACTCTGTGCAACCCCCTGGACTGTAGCCTGCCAGGCTCCTCTGTCCATGGGATTCACCAGGCAAGAATACTGGAGTGGGTTGCCATGCCTTCCTCCAGGGGATCTTCATTGAGCCCTAAAAGACAGAGAGGATGGGAGGGGAGATGACCATGTGTGGAAAATGCCAATTTAGCTTGAAAAGCCTTGAGAGGGGAGTTTGTGTGTTGACTTGACTCTAGAAGAAGCTGAAAGCTTTGTCTGTGGGGAGGGATCCATGAGAGGCAAAGAGGTTGGGTTTCGTTATTCAGTTGCTCAGTCATGTCTGATTCTTTGCAGCACCAGGCTTTCCTATCTTTTACCATCTCCCAGAGGTTGCTCAAACTCATATCCATTGAGTCAGTGATGCCATCCAACCATCTCATTGTCTGTCACCCTCTTTTCCTCTTGCCCTCAATCTTTCCCAGTGTCAGGGTTTTTTCCAGGTTGGGCTTTAGGAACCTGGAAAGACTGAGGGTCCTGGAGGTACCAGGTGCTCTGAAGGGGAGTCTTCAAGGAGAGGTGGTAACCCAGGTGACCCCCTCCACAGTCGTCTCCCAGAAGATCCTGGCAGGAGACTTGGACAGACCTCCAGAGAGTATCTGGAAGCAGTATTAGAAACCCTGGAAAACTGGATGGGGTTAGGCTGTCAGGGAACAAAAAGGAATTCAGTTGAGAGTGGAGTGCCTCCCTTCTCCTTGCTCAGACTACAGAATGCAGGCAGCCAAGCTTCCGCCACCTGTGCCTGCAACCTCCACTCCCTCCATGAAACCACAGATTGCTCTTTGGGGAAGTGATTTTCATAGGAGAAAAGATCCACAGATGCTGGCATTTGGTGAGGGGGCAGGGCTCCCCAGTGGAAAAGCCTAGAGAGAAGCCTGCTAATTAACAAGCTCTTCCTCCCAACTTATGCACATGATATGTAGGTTTCCTATTAACGACTTTGGTTCACTTTCTGAAATATAAATGTACATCCAAGGAGCGACATACATTTTAAGAAAAGCCCAGACTAAGTATAAGGAAAGTCTTATGATTAATGACCCTTGAGAAATAACCAAACCATTTTCAACCATGAAACAGATATGTCATGATGTGAAAATAATTACTTACATAAAAATGAGCTCTGGAAAAGTGAAAATATGAGAGCAGAAATTTTAAAAAAATCAATAAAATTATTGGAAAATAAAGTTGTCAGGTAGTTTCCCCCAAAGAAAAAGGATGGAATGCAGAAGAAAAAAAAAAAAAAGCTAGAACATGAATCAAAGGGAGCCAATGGCTGAATTATAAGAGCTTCTGAAAAAGAGAATCAAGTCTGTGGAGAGAAAACATATTATCAAGAAAATTATTCAAGAAAATTTCCAAGAACTGAAGGACATGTGCTTTGGGAACACAAAGGTACTTTGAATACCCATAACAAAAATGTACACACTGCTATATTTAAAACAGATAACCAACAAAGACCTACTATATAGCACAGGAAGCTCTGCTCAGTGCTCTGAAAGAACCTAAATGGGGAAAGAATTTGAAAAAAGAGCTGATACATGTATATGTATAATAAAAAATAGAAAAGATAAACCTGGAGTAGACCTTTAAACCAAAATAAATAAAGGATTCCCAAACACTTCATTATGAAATTTCTGACCCCTAGGAAGAAGGAAAATATCCTAAAAGTTTCCTAAAATCTTTCCCATTAAAGATCATGATTGAGAAGGGCATCATATTTCTCAATAATAATGCTAGGACACAGAGAAGCAAAGTCTAAAAACCCGAAGAAGAGGAATGGCTAGTTTACCCTGGCCTATCCATCAACCTTCTACGTGTAGGGTAGAAAAAAGATAAACATCTCTAAAATGTCACCTTCCATGAATCCTTTCTCATAAAACTAGTTGAAGACTTACTTCACCAAAACTAAGTCATGAAGCATGGAAGAGAAAGACATCCCCCCACACGCTCCCTAAGAAGGCAGGGATCCCTAAGAGAGACAGGCAGAGGCAGGAGGACTGAGAAGCAGGGTCCCAGGAGGAGAGCTGTCGATCATTATCAAGTGCAACCAGTCCACATTGGGGCAGGGCACAGAGAGCAAGAATGAGGACTCTAAGAAAAAAATTTGTAGATGATAACAGACTACGTGATGTGTCTGAATGAATGGAAAGACTGATAGTTCTCTTTGCATGTGTAGGACCAAAAATGATAGTTACGTAGAATACAAAGCCAGAGGAAGAAAGGAAGCACTTGATACCCTCAGGAATAGCAAAATTTGTACAAGAAAGGAAATAAAATTGCAGGACTCTACTGGCCGACTGTGCTCAGTGATCGTGAAAATGCTGAAAATGAATTGACCTAAAGTCAGCTGCTGCTGCTAAGTCACTTCAGTCATGTCCCACTCTGTGTGACCCCATAGACAGCAGCCCACCAGGCTCCCCCGTCCCTGGGATTCTCCAGGCAAGAACACTGGAGTAGGTTGCCATTCCTTCTCCAATGCATGAAAGTGAAAAGTGAAAGGGAAGTCACTCAGTCATGTCTGACTCTTCGCGACCCCATGGACCGCAGCCTACCAGGCTCCTCCGTCCATGGGATTTTCCAGGCAACAGTACTGGAGTAAAGTCAGCACACTAGTATATTAGAAGGGCAGGGAGGAGAAGTGCCTTCTTACTTGGTAGAAGAAAGAAGTGTAATGGATGAATTTTATCATTCTGTAACTCCATCATCCATAGTGTGAAGCCAGTAGATAACTTCTTCAAGAATGAAATGAAGAAATCACAATGAAATCAAGTTTACTGAGTTCAAAAAATGGAGATAAACACCAGAAAAGGGGAAAAAAAAAACCTTTTAAAAATTGAAAATAGTTTCTCAGTAGTGCAAGTTGGGGACAGGAAGGGGTAAAGATATGTTATTTATTTATTTATTTTTTAAAGCCAGAAATGCTAGAGTAAAATGGCACTGAAAAAAAAAGTGCTATTTAAAATAAGTCATGTCATGCAGGGTGACAGATTCCCCTGGTAGCTCAGCTGGTAAAGAATCCATCTGCAATGTGGGAGACCTGGGTTCTATCCCTGGGTTTGGAAGATCCCTGGAGAAGGAAATGGCAACCCACTCCAGTGTTCTTGCATAGAAAAGCCCATGAACAGAGGAGCCTGGAGGGCTACAGTCCATGGGGTCGCAGAGAGTTGGACACGACTGAACAACTTGCATATATATATGTGTATATATATATATATATATATATGAATGGCCAGGGTGAGCCTGCCCTTACTTGAGGTCAGGGTACTTGGCCCAATCCATGTGGGTCCTTTGTGCAGTCGAGCACCACCTGGTGGCCAAGATGCCACAGACATGACCTGTTGACTTGGGATGGACTGGGTTGTATGGTTGCCTGGATACCCAGGAAAGTGTCTGTAGCTCCTGGATTCTCCTGGGGATTGGGCACCAGTTTGATGGTGTTTCTTGTGATCTGAGGAGGGTGAACTGGGAGGTACTGGGGACATGGAAATTTATTCTTTGTCTTCCCATTTATCAAACTGGGGTCTCCTGCCATTTCCCCTCTTGGTTTTAACCTTTTCTCTAAGTCTTTCCTCCCCTGGGAGAGAATCTGGGCTGAAGACCATTTGTGTTACATCCGAATTTTTAAAAATTATTTGTTATTGCTAACACATATTGTTGATTATTGTTTTTAACTTTAACCTACTCCAAGTACCTATATTACTTTTTTAAATAATAAAAATAGTAAAATATTTAAGGGACAAAAGTGTCATAGCCAGGAAAAATGACCAAATATTTGAAGAAAAAGAACCACCAGTCTAACTAACCAGTCCCAGCCATCAAACTCATGTGCAAGGGTAGAATAAACAGAAGACTTCAAAGGTGTTACATTGCCATTTCATGAACACTCTGCTTGTTCCTTTTCACACTTTTTAGCAGATTTTAGATATATTGTCTCAGTTTTTAAAAAGATGACAATATATTCCTTTAACTGCTGCTGCTAAGTCACTTCAGTCGTGTCCGACTCTGTGTGACCCCATAGACGGCAGCCCACCAGGCTCCCCTATCCTTGGTATTCTCTAGGCTAGAACACTGGAGTGGGTTGCCATTTCCTTCTCCAAAGCGTGAAAGTGAAAAGTGAAAGTGAATTCGGTCAGTCGTGTCCGACCCTTAGCGACCCCATGGACTGCAGCCTACCAGGCTCCTCCCCTCCGTCCATGGGATTTTCCAGGCAAGAGTACTGGAGTGGGTTGCTCAAGGCATATTACATGACCTTTTGTGTGTGATCAGTTCAGTCTTTAAAAAACCTTTTTCTTATAGAAAAAAAAAAAAATGTTCAAGCCTTTCATTCCTCCCCCAGCTCATTGTAACAATTTGCACCCATATATTCAGTGAAATTCTGGAACAGGCATTATTGTCTGTAAGAGGACCTTGGTAACCTTGGGGACAATCTTAAAGTCACCTCCTGAGTGGCCCTTCACTTGTCTTTCCTCTCAGATTTTAGATATTTGGTTGACTTCTCTCCAAGCTCTCCCTTGTTCTTTTGGGCTGCAAATCTCAGGTTGGCCTGGGAAGCATTTCCATAAACATCCGTCAATAAAACATTATCTTCCTGTATGAGGAAATCGCTGTTTTCTAAATACAAGAGACTACGCTAAGACACCTGACATCTAAATCATTTGAATCCAATTCAGTCTTTATGATTTCAAGGACATTTTCAGCATGGGTCAGCAAGTTCTGCAACACAGCTTTAGAGGTACAAGATCATATTCTTTTGTCCCCTCAAATACTTCCCCACCATTGAAAAGGATGGCATGACTCATAGCAGCTGGAGCACACCCCCCCCCCCCACCAACCATGAGCAGAAATCAGCCCCTTTGCAAGCTCAGGTAGAAACAGTGGTCAGAACCCTCCTGGACACCCTTCTCTCATGCTTGACCTCCCACATGTTGCATCTACAATATCAATATCATCAAAGGACAAAAGATCAGAACTGGATGTCAGGCAATGTCACCAAATTTAACCTTTTTCTTAATCCAGTCAGATTATTGTGTATGGACAGATGCAGTAACAGTAGAGTGTTTTGTTTCATTGTTGGTAAAAATAAGCATTCTGAACTTAGACTTTTTCCTATGTTTTTTTTTTTTTTTCAGATAGATCTGTAACACTTCTTCCATTTAAGATCTTATTTAATATGTAAAGCATTTGATATGTAACAGCTTAAAAAAATTATATTTTTATATTCTCAGCCATCAGAGAGGGGAATTTGGTAGGCTCATGCCTGAAGACTCCTCCCTTCATGAGCAGTCTGCTGCTGCTGCTGCTAAGTCGCTTCAGTCTTGTCTGACTCTGTGTGACCCCATAGACGGTAGCCTACCAGGCTCCCCCATCCCTGGGATTCTCCAGGCAAGAACACTGGAATGGGTTGCCATTTCCTTCTCCAGTGCATGAAAGTGAAAAGTGAAAGCGAAGTCGCTAAGTTGTGTCCGACTCTTCGCAACCCCATGGACTGCAGCCCACCAGGCTCCTCCGTCCATGGGATTTTCCTGGCAAGAGTACTGGAGTGGGGTGCCATGAGCAGTCTAGGGCTTAATAAGGCAAAGGCTTGCAGTCAGGAGTCAGCAATGAGGAACAAAGTTGATAAGATTTTGATTTCTTCGTCTTGCAATTTTTCGAAGACAGTCATAAACTGGAGTCAGTAACCCACTGATTGAGTCTGGCAGTTCAGCGGCTCTGCAGCCTTCTTTCTGATATGTAACTACAAGGGGAAGGGTGTTGTAAGAGTAAATACCAGATTCAGGATGTATCTAGCATAGTGTCAGAGGAAAATAGGTGTGAAGTGTAGCTCCTGCAGAGTTAGGGGGGCAGGAAAGCAAACCTAGTTATAAACATTCTGAGTTAAGAGCAGTCAAAGGAAAAAATCCAGGAATGTTCAGGACTGCTCCGTTCTCTTTATCTTTGTTCTCAGGAAAGGGAAAGAGAAAACTCATTCCTCTTTTTTCCTTTTCACTGCAACGTGGCTAAGACCATGGTTTATAGTGTCTGATGGATTTCTTTCAAAGCCTGTTTCCTTAACTAGCTGACCCTTAGAAATCCCTTAACCAATATGTATCTGAGTTTTCTTAACTGTAAAATAGGTATTAAAATATGTCCCATCAATTGGACTGAAGTTGTTACTGAGTCCAAGCTCACTCTGTTCTCCATGCCACAGGCTGAGAGGCAAGGTGTTGAGGCAAGTAATATGGAAAGCTGGCTGACCCTGAAGATGGCTGACTAATGTCTCGAGAGAAAGTGAAAGTGTTAGCTGCTCAGTCGTGTCAGACTCTTGCGACCCCATGGACTGTAGCCCACCAGGATCCTCTGTGCATGGAATTCTCCGGTCAAGAATATTCCAGTGGGTTGCCATTCCCTTCTCCAGGGGATCTTTTTGACTTAGGGACTGTACCTGGATCTCCTGTATTGCAGGCAGATTCTTTACTGTCTGAACCACCAGGGAGTGCCAATGTCTCAAAATAACCACTTTATTTGGGTCTGGATTCCAGATTCTTTTATAGAAGGGAGGGTGTGAAGAAATAAAGTAAAAAAAGGCTATTAATCTTACAAATATCTCCTAGAATCGGCAAGCCTCAGGGTGGGGATGTGTTAATTTCTTCCTTCCTTTAGCCATCCACAGATGGACAGAGTCCTGAACAAAGGCAATTTGGTTTAACATTCAGGCAGAGGGGCAGGGTTCCCTAAGGCAGACCATTATGTATGGACAGCATTCTTTTAGTGAACAAAACAATGGGAAGCAAAGGTTAAGGTAAAAGAAACAGATCTAAGATGGAACAAGAATTCATTTTTTCCTATAACACAGTGATGATTAAATGAGATACTTGTAGAGTTTATATCATGTGGTGGTTTAGTTGCTAAGTCATTTCTGACTCTTGCGACCCCATGGACTGTAGCCTGCCAGGCTCTTCAGTCCAAGGATCTCCAGGCAAGAATACTGGAGTGGGTTGCTGTTTCCCTCTCCAGGGGATCTCCCCAACCCAGAGATTGAACCCGGGTCTCCTGCACTGCAGGCAGTTTCCTTACCGACAGTTGCAGTCTGGTATTATTTACTGCTTTAACTAAAATTTCCAATATTTACTCGAATCTATGTTATCCGCTAATGAATCATCCCCTCTTTTCTCTTGGGAATCCCTTCTTAGGCTTCATATCAACCTAGACTAAAGCCCATATTCTGCTGATGCTTTTCAGTATGGGAGAAGCTCAGTTACAGTTCGAGGCATGAACTGAGATGGTGAAGCCGTGGGCTGCGAGTGATGACAGAGGACAAGGTCGGCAAACTTTGTCTGAAAGGACCACATGGTAACTATTTTAGATCTTATGACCACAGTCTCAACTACTCAGCTCTGCATGAGGAACACAAAGGCAACCAAAGATAACATGGAAAGGAACAGGCGTAACTGTGTTCCAATCTAAATTTCACATAATTTTCTCATGTCACAAATATCCCTCTTCTGTATTTTCCCAACCACTTAATGTTTAAACCATTTTGTGGCTGGGTTGTAGTTTGCAGACCCCTGAACTATTGTATTAACCAAAAAATTAATGCTCTCAAATGTGGAGCCCTACAAAGGTCACTGGTGTGGAGCCCTTTCCAAGGTCACAGGGTTAAAATCTTTGAACTGATCCAAACTCCTTTGCAACGGTTGCCATGAACCTCCAGATGTAAACCAGCCAGTTCCCTGACCTCCGTATTACGTAGAATACTCACCCTATAGCATCCTAACCAATCACCTAATGCCACCCTGACCCTGAGAGTTGTTGTGGGGAGGGAGGTGGGAGGGGGGTTCATGTTTGGGAACGCATGTAAGAATTAAAGATTTTAAAATTTAAAAAAATAAATAAATAAAAAAAATTTAAAAATATATATATTAAAAAAAAAAGAATTTTCTCTGTCTTGAGGCTGTAAAAATTAGCTACTAGCTGGTGTAAGTCTTCCACTCTAAAAGTATTCTCCTCTCATTCTGCCTTACATCTGGAAATTCTTTTCTAACTCTAGCATGGACCACAACATCATGGAGATAAAGAGTTAAGTATCACTGTGGCAGGAAAGGTTCTGAAATGTCATTGGAGGTACTTCCCTGATGGTCCAGAGGTTAAGACTCTGTGCTTCCACTGCAGGGGTGTGGGTTCAATCCCTGGTCAGGGAACTAAGATCTTGTATGCTACATGGCAGGGTAAAAAAAAAAAAAAAAGCTACTGAAGGTTAAGGACTTGAGTGGATCCAAAAAGAGTAGGGGGTTCAGGGAGAGGAGGGGGCAGCNAAGCTACTGAAGGTTAAGGACTTGAGTGGATCCAAAAAGAGTAGGGGTTCAGGGGGAGGAGGGGGCAGCAGTATCCAGATGTATTCAAGAGTTTGCTTAAGTGACAGAACAGATGCAACAAGATTTATCATGATGCTTGGTGATTCCCCGCTGCAGATTTTTAAAAAAATATTATCCTATAGGAGAAGATCACTGTTTTTTACATGCAAGCTGCTTTACTGACTGAGCTATGCAGGGAGCCCTTTAAATGCAAGAAACTGCACCAAAACACCTTAAGTCTGAACCATTTGAATACAATTTGGTCTGTATGATTCCAAGGACACTTCCAACTTGGGACAGCAGTTTCTGTAACATGGCTTCAGAGATGCAAGAACAAATGTTTTCCCAACAATTCAGTGGTGCCTAGAATTTCTTCAGTGATATTTCATTTCTGGGATTTGAACTTCTGCCTGCAAGTATTAATAGATCTCAGCTACACCTGCACACCTCCTTAAGCATATGCACTTATTGGCTTAAAAGCAGAACTTTTGGGGGAAAGGAAAAGGCACTTAAGCTCTGAATGAAGGAAACACACAGACACACACAAACACAGACACACACACACTCACAGACACTAACCATCCTGGGAGAAGAACCCAGAAATCAGGTCAAAGCCCTCAAAGTCAAACTGAACCAGTTTTCTCTGGTTATTCAGCTTCATGGTCATTACTCTGGACACCAGTTTTCATAGTGAAGAGATTTTTTTTTTTTTAATGGCCAACAGACAGAGAGTTCATGTTTAAAGGAAGTTGGATAGTAAGCTTGTTATGTTTAAAACATTGGTGATCTGTAAATCCAAGGTTGAAGATTTTGATATGTCATAATGGAAGTTTAAATTCCTACCTGTGGGCCTTCCCTGATGGTCTAGTGGCTTAGACTCCATGCTCCTAATGCATGAGACCTGGTGTTCGATCACTGGTCAGGGTGTTCTAGCCACACGTTCTGGAAAACAAACTTATTCAGAAGCATAATGCAGATAGTGGAGTGCAGTTTATTAGACTGGTGGGCTCAAGGCAGAGGACCCCGAGCAGTTTTTGTGAAAACCTTATATACCCTAAGTGTCTGTGCCCAAACCCAAATTCCCTGAAACTAGTTTAAACAAAGGAAAAGAAAGATACAATCAAAGTTAACCTGTGATTCATATGCCTTAAGCCTAGGTCATTAACAATGGACAATTATCAATAGGCCTGTCAGTTTGAAGAAGGAATTCATAGGGCCTGGACTCCATCTTAGGCCTGTTCATGCTGATCATGCTCGGCCACCTTTCCAGTGGACTCTGAACTCTGTGTTTAGTGCCTATGAAAACAAAAACAGAAGGATAAGACCCCCTCCAGACAGGGGAACCTTGACGATCGTATCTAGGTTACTCATCGCCTAAGAGAAAACATACACTAATCACCCCTTCCTCCAGACAGGCCATAAATGTTTCTGTATCAGTTGGAGTGTAACCTCGGGTTTATTGATTATTGGCTAATTGTTTGACTGTTTGAGCACATGAGCACACAGCACGTGAATGATGGGGTTATTGGGATTGTATTTTCCTTGGTTTATGTAAGTCTCAAGGAATTTGGAGTGGTGGGTTCAGACACGTACACATGGGGTATAAAAGATTTTCACAAATGCTGGTTGGGGTCCTTGGCTAAGAGGAGACTCTGCCTTGGGCCCGGCGGTGTAATAAACTGCACTCCACTATCTGCATTGTCCTTCTGAGTGAGTTTGTTTCCCAGAACGCGTGGCTGCAACAAGTTCAGTTCAGTTCAGTCAGCCAGTCGTGTCCGACTCTTTGTGACCCCATGAATCGCAGCATGTCAGGCCTCCCTGTCCATCACCATCTCCCGGAGTTCACTCAGACTCACGTCCATCGAGTCAGTGATGCTATCCAGCCATCTCATCCTCTGTCATCCCCTTCTCCTCCTGCCACCAATCCCTCCCAGCATCAGAGTCTTTTCCAATGAGTCAACTCTTCGCATGAGGTGGCCAAAGTACTGGAGTTTCAGCTTTAGCATCATTCCCTCCAAAGAAATCCCAGGGCTGATCTCCTTCAGAATGGACTGGTTGGATCTCCTTGCAGTCCAAGGGACTCTCAAGAGTCTTCTCCAACAACACAGTTC